>QRDG01000473.1:3579023-3692981 GCA_012064385.1 Puccinellia tenuiflora | reverse complement strand
AGGAGAGGGAGAGGAGGGCATGGTGCAGCAGCCCTACGGCTAGGGGTGGTGCAGCATCTATGGTGGAGGAGATGGCGGCAGCCCTACGGGGAGGGGTGGCGCCAAGGAGAGGTGGAGGAGGGGGGCGGCTAGGGCAAGGGAGAGGGGTGCGGCTAGGCAGCCTTGGCCTTCTGTGTGCCGCACCCCCACCCCTCCTTTTATAGGTGGAGGCAAGGGGAGGGGCGTGCTAGGGTTTGGGGAGGGCTGGCCGGCCCCCCCTTTCCTTGGCCCCCAAGTTGGGGCGCCTTCCCTTGGGCTCCAAGCCCACACGCATGGGCCCCTTAGGGCTGTGGTGCGGCTGGCCCATGAGGCCAGTCCACCACCCCTTTTATGCCACGTGGGCCCCATACTCCTATGGGCCCCACTTCTAGACTCCTCTAGAACCTTCTAGAATCTTCCGGAACCCTTCCAGAAAATCCCAGAACTTTCCGATACCTCCGGAAACCACTTTCCTTATATGAATCTTATTCTCCGGACCACTCCGGAACTCCTCGTGACGTCCGGGATCCTATCCGAGACTCCGAATCACCATTCGATCATTCCATCAATTATCTCATCGCTAACCCTAGCTACATCGGAGCGTTAAGTGTGTGACCCTACGGGTTCGAGAACATGCAGACATGATCATATCAATAATCAATAGCGGGACCGGCATGCCCATATTGACTCCCACATATTCAACGAAGTTCTTTATCGATTGAACCACGATGCCGGAGATTCTTAATCTCATATACGATTCCCTTTGTCTCACCGATATTTAATTTGCCCGAGATTTGATCGTCGATATCTCCATATCTAGTTCTATCTCGTTACCTGGCAAATTCTCTTTACTCATCCATAATATAGGATCTCCGTGATTAACACTTAATCACATGGTTGCAACCTTTCTGACGCTATATTACCGAGAGGGCCCAGAGATATCTTTTCCGTCACAAGGAAGGACAAATCCCAGTCTTGATTCATGTCACCCAACAAATACCATCAGAGATACCTGAAAGCCACCTTTATAATCACCCAGTTACGAAGTGACGTTTGATGTCCACAAAGTATTCCTCCGGTAAACGGGAGTGACATAATCTCATGGTCTAAGGAAACTATACTTGGCATACTAAAAGTGTTGGCAATGAAACTGTTGTGACACGATCAATTGCAACTCTTTATTATTTGGGTCTTGTCCATCACATCATTACTCCTAATGATATGACTCCGTTATCAAGTGACTATAACAAGTCCATGGTTAGGAAACTCTAACCATCTCTTGACTAACGAACTAGTCCGGTAGAGGCTTACTAGGGACACCTGTTTGTTTATATTCCACACATGTATTATGTTTCCGGTTAATACAATTATAGCATGGATAATAAACTATTATCATAAACATGAATATGCTAATAAACATTTTATTATTGCCTCTAGGGCATATTCCCAACAGTCTCCCACTTGCACTAGAGTCAATAATCTAGTTTACATTTTCTCGATCCAACACTCATGGTGTCTAACACTCATGGAGTCTCAGTGCTGATCATGTTTGCTCGTGGAAGAGGTTCTGTCCGTGTTCTGTACTATACAGTTCTTTATGTTCTTTGCAAAACGTCAATGTCACCTAATTTGACATTTCTTTACCATCTCATGATAAACCTATTATCATCACATGATAATTCACATCATCACATGATGAATATAATATATTTGGTTAGAGAGTGAGATTTTCGTTTCCCTTTTATGCTTACATGACGTATGATCAGTCAAAAGGAACTTTCACATAGCATGTGCACCCGGAACTCACTCAATCTTGAAACAAAATTTCTCAAACCATAATATTATATCTTTTAATCCTTGAATTAATCATATACTCCTATATGTTGTAGACTCACAAATCGACAGTGCTATCATGTCACTTCGATATTTTCGATCATGCTTTCGCTGCTCTTCTGCTATCATGAGATCCCCAATCTAGTTTGGTTTTATGACTTCAACCAAGTCTACCAATCTCTAGATTCTATTATCTCAACTCTATGGAAAAATGACTCCTCATTTAACATGTTCTTCTAACCAAGAACTTGGGTCACATATCGTCAAATACAAACACATGGTTCTTATATGTTTAGTCCTATGAACGATTCATAGTGAATTCTAACATATCCTCCAACCATCATTTTGTACTGAGTTATCAACTCAATGTTTCACCTATTTCTCACAAGCAGATGAACCTTTCTTCTCTTGTTTTATTTTGAACTCCTTCAAACACTACCACAGAAAGGGCTATCAGTGGCGCACCAAATTGCAATTCTGTGGCGCACCCCCAGATTTGCTTGGTGCGCCACAGAATTCTCGCCACAAAAATATTTTCTGTGGCGCACCTGGCTTGGTGCGCCACAGAATTCTCACATTTCTGTGGCGCACCTGGCCTGGTGCGCCACAGAATTCACATTTCTGTGGCGCACCCACCCACCGTGCGCCACAGAAATATTTCTGTGGCGCACCCACCCACCGTGCGCCACAGAATTTTTTTGAATTTCAAAAAAAAAGGGCGGCCAGATCTAGATCTGGATCTGGCCAGATCTAGATCTGGTCGCCGGAATTTCGTTTCGTTTCGTTTTTTTGGAGGCCGTAGGTGGAGGAGGGAGTCGCCGGAGGTTGGTGGACGATGGTAGTCGCCGGAGTTCGCCGGAGGTGGAGAAGGAGGTTGCCGGAGTGGAGGAGGAGGTTGCCGGAGTGGAGGAGGTCGCCGGAGGTGAAGGTCGCCGGGGTAGAGGAGGAGGTCACCGGAGGTTGAGGTCGCCGGGGTTGTGGAGGTGGTCGCCGGAGTTGTGGAGGTCGCCGGAGTTGTGGAGGAGGTCGCCGGAGTTGTGGAGGAGGTCGCCGGAGGTGGAGGTGGAGGTGGAGGTGGAGGTGGAGGAGGAGTAGAGAAGATGTGGAGGAGAGGAGAAGAGATGGAGGAGGGAGGAGAAGGGGAGAGAAAGGAGAAAGGAAGAGGAGAAGTGGAGGGAGAAGTGGAGAAGAGATGGAGGAGGGAGGAGAAGGGGAGAGAAAGGAGAAAGGAAGAGGAGAAGTGGAGGGAGAAGTGGAGAAGAGATGGAGGAGGGAGGAGAAGGGGAGAGAAAGGAGAAAGGAAGAGGAGAAGTGGAGGGAGAAGTGGAGGAGAGAAGGAGAAAAGGGAAAAGAGAGGGAGAAGGGGGCTGGCGGGATTCAAAATTTCGAATCCCGCCCAACAATTCTGTGGCGCACCAATGCAAGGATGCGCCACAGAATCATTGGGCGGGATTCAAAATTTCGAATCCCGCCCAATAATTCTGTGGCGCATCCTTGACATTGGTGCGCCACAGAATTTTTTATCCTTTTTTTATTTTTTTTATTTTGCTGGGAAAATTCTTCTGTTGGCCATAACTTTTTTTTGGTTGGAATTTGAGGATTCTGTGAATTGCAGACCGGGTAAACCCCGGTGGGATCGAATCCGAATTTTCTCTAGTTTTTTTTAAGGTATTATACGCATTTTTTCGACATCGTATGCAAAAGTTATGCCCGTTTTAATATTTTTCACCTACTTTTGGAAAAAAAGTCAAAATGTGTATTTCAAATTTTTCCTAAGAAATAGACCCTAAACCTTCTCTATATCTGAAAGGATTTTATTTTTTGAATTTTTTATCATTTTATTTCACTAGGTGCAAAACTGAAAAGGCGATCCACGGGGGGGGGGGTGCGTGGGTGAAAAAATGCTGCAGAATTCTGTGGCGCATGGAACCACATGCGCCACAGAAATGTCACTTTCTGTGGCGCATGTGGACCCATGCGCCACAGAATTCTGCAGCATTTTTTTATTGGTGCCAGGCCCACCATATTTCTGTGGCGCATGGGGCCAGATGCGCCACAGAATGTCCACTTTCTGTGGCGCATCCAACACCATGCGCCACAGAATTTACCCATATGGACTCCGGCCTCAATGATTACTCATGGGACCCACCAAAATTCTGTGGCGCACCATGGCTGCTGCGCCACAGAAACTCGACATTCTGTGGCGCATGTGGTTCCATGCGCCACAGAAAGTGGACATTCTGTGGCGCATGGGCAAAGGATGCGCCACAGAATGTTCAAATTTCTGTGGCGCATCGACAGCCATGCGCCACAGAATTATTTTTTGTGGCGCATAAATTAAGGGTGCGCCACAGATAGGCAACCTCCCTATAATGCTTTTCCTGGTAGTGAAAATCTTACTTAGGTTAAACATCATGACATAATGCTTTATCAAACATATCTATCCTCCATAGATACATCTATCTCCATAGATATTTGACATTCAATTTCTAACTTCACAAGTTATACGTTGGTTCCTGAATTGCTTACAACATTTATGAAATCTCCATTTCACACAAACAAGATGTTGTAAACTCCCACTCAAATATACACCATACACATATTAAATTGTGAAACCACTTTGGCTCCCACTCAGAAATATGTTATCTCCATATTTGACCATGAATTAACTAGCTCCCACTCAAACATATGTCACCACATATTTTGATCTTTGGAAAATAGTTTCTGCTCTAACTTAATATATGTCACCACATATGTTAATTAGATCACACTCGTGTATTTTCTCGATATTTTGGACACCTCCAAAATTCTTAATTAACTATTAATATCGAGAACTCTTTATACGAAACGCTAGTACTTTACTAGCTTTAAGTTTTATTTATTCTCTACAAAACACCTTTTGAGGAATAAATATGTGAAACATCACTTTCACAAAATCAAGCAACAATTACTTTGTGATTTAAACTTAACACAGGATGACTCTCAGTCATTTTCGTATTTAAGGCTTCTATTTCTTCTTTGTAGTTTCGTAGGTATGTCTTGTTTCTGAAACATGACAAGTAAATCATGAATATTATTTTGTAACCTGACAAAATTTTATATTCTTGAATCCTACTTTTGTTTAGACAAGCTAAACCGAAATTCAATGATCACCATCATCAATTCCTTTATGTGTCAAGTTTTAACCAACATAGCACTTTACATATGTGCCACTTGATACATAAACAAGCAAGGTTTTAGCTTTTCCATTCCATCAATTCTTTTATCAATGAAACCTTTTCACGATAAATCCACTAAAACATTTAACACAATCAACAATTGATTTGTCCCTTTTAGTCTCTCATTGTGGAATCTCTATTCATAGTCACATATGAATATACTACAAACTTTATTTGCAATAGTTTCTAATTATCTCATAATTAATGAAACCACCTTTTCTCATAACTCATATGAAAAAAGTTTATGTGAATCAATAAATAGATCCTTATTTCTAAACAGAGTGTTTATCAAATAAATCTAAATGCTATTTATCAAACCCCCGAAGTAAAACCCTTCTTTGAGACCACACAATATCAAATAGTGTGTGATTACAATATCTTAGGACATATCAAACTCCTTTGAAATATTCTAAACATTGTAATTTGTGATAACACTTCTCACAAGTCCACATACTAACATATAACTCAAATATTTTGTCTCTTTTGATCAAATCATAAAGACTCAATTTTCTTGTTAACTTAATATCCTAAACTCCAGAAATTTATTTGATCTCATCAAATATCATAACTCGAATAAATACACCTATTTAATCATTTATGATGGAGTACACAAAATAATGACATCTAACATTTGCTGAAAATACAACCAACACTTGTGTTTATTTTCGGCAATTCATGGCACTCTTCCAAAGGGTGGCATTTTAGTCATACTCCTTACAATAAGGCGCATTGATAAAACATCAAAATGTTTATTCAATCTTTAGCATGACTAAAACAATTGTCATTATTAAGTTTTGGATATTTTAGTATGTCACATATTTTATAAATGTTCAACCAATTTATCATCTAGATTATAATAAGAATAACACACTTATAATCGAAAACTTGTGATTTCCAAAAAGGATCACTCATGAAAATAGAACAACCATTGTCTTTAACATGAATAACCGTCTCACATAAGCAAGACACACTAATTAAAATCACACTTAATTCGATTACAAAACTTATTCAAATCCTTTAATCCAAATGATAAATGTAGAGACAGATCGTTACCGGCATCAACTCCTTGATTGCCACTATTCTGCAACGTCTTCCCATATCCTTTATGCAAATCTCAAGCAGCAGGTTCTGTTTTCATAAAACAGAATGAGTATCAAATACTTATCGAAACCGCCACAATTGCAATTTGGACTTAAACACTTATAACATGTATATCAATATATACTTTCTGCCTTGTCAACTTCTCTTGCTATGGGTTCCACTTTGACATGACGCAGCCGAGACACAAACTCATAGAAAGTGATCAGATCCCTTCCCATGACATAGTCCCCGACATAATTCTTGAAGCTGGGGAGAAGCTAGCGTATCACCCCATCTATCGCGAAACCGTCATTCATCTCGTGGTTCCAAACAAGCACTAGACGATGATGTATCTCATGCATTATCCTCAGGTGTTGTTCCAAGCAAGTGTTCTCTTCCATCTTGAGTGAAAGAAAACCGTTCAGACATTCAAACCTTACAATTCTAACTTGTGCTGAAAAACAATTTTTCAGTTCACCAACAATCTCCATTGTAGTCAAGTTCTTGAATTGTCTACTTAGGTAAGAATTCATGAAGGTGCACATCATCCACTTGACTTTCAAGTAGGTGGTTCAAAACCACTCCATGTACTCTTCATCGCTTGCAGAAAAAATTTGGGTTTATCTCCTATTGGTTCTTCTAACATGTAGAGCTCATCATTGGTGTGTAGGACTTCTTTCAGGACGCAGGTACCACTTTAACAAAATTGACCCATCGAGACGCAATTTTTCAGCAACGAACAAACTACCGTAGTCGGCCATGATCTACAAGGATTTTTGCAAAGACATCTGGACTTTTGTTTATGATAATTTCAGTTCATCTTAATGAACTCCCACTAAACTCAACATCTCTCTGGTTGTTTAGTGACACACGATCCAAATCCACTACACCACAACCGATCATCACGTGAGATGATGTAGCTTCAAAGGTGAACATCACCATGTTGATCATATCATCCATATGACTCGTGTTTAACCTTTCGGTTCTTGTGTTCCGAGGCCATGTCTGTACATGCTAGGCTCGTCAAGGAAACCGTAGTATTTTCGCGTGTGTAAATCTGGCTTACACCCGTTGTATGTGAACGTTGAATCTATCACACCCGATCATCACGTGGTGTCTCAAAACGACGAACTTTCGCAACGGTGCATACTAGGGAAGAACACTTCTTGATATTAACGTGAGAGATCACCTTATCATGCTACCGTCGCGATCACATCTAAGCATAACAATAAGGTGCATAAAAGGATTAACATCACATGCAATTCATAATTGTGATATGATATGGCCTTTCTTCTTGTGCTTTTGATCTCCATCTCCAAAGCACCGGCATGATCTCCATCTCCGGCATGATCTCCATCATCGTGGCCCCATCACCATGGTTGTCCACCAACTATTGCAACTACAACTAATGCTACTCTTAGCAATAAAGTAAAGCAATTACATGGTGATTCAATGACACGCAGGTCACATAAAATAAAAGACAACCATATGGCTCCTGCCGGTTGCCGTACTCGACGACATGCAAGTCGCGAAAGATTACAAACATGATCATTGCATACATTATCACAAATCACATATTGGCCATACCACATCACATGACCCCCTCTGCAAAAACAAGTTAGACGTCCTCTACTTTGTTTATGCAATTTTTACGTGGCTTGGGTCAACGAGATAGAACCGTTCTAATCTACGCAAAAACCACAACGGTGATATAGTAGTTGCTTATTTACTCATCCTTTTGAAAGGCCTTCCATTGAAAATTGCATCTTCACTAAAGCAAGAGAAACAGACACCCGCCAGCCACTTATGCAAAACAAGTTGCATGTCAATCGTGGAACCGGTCTCTCGTTCGTGGACGAGTAAGGTTGGTCCGGGCCGCTTCATCTCACAATACCGCAAAGACGCAAAGTGCACGCGAGAAGGTAGCAACATAAAATATCAACGCCCACAACACTTGTGTTCTAATCGCACCAACATCTACGAATAGATCTAGGCTCTGATACCACTGATGGGGTCGCAGCATAGAAAACAAAAATTTTCCTACGCAACAAGCGGAATAAACCCCAAGGATCTAGATCTACTAGATGGAGGTAGCGAAGATGATATCCAATCTCTTACCCTTGAAGATCAACAAACGCGTTTTGTCGGTGCAGGGGTTGGCTAGTCGATCCCCGCAACTAGACTCATCTAGTCGCGAGGAGATGTATTTCCTCGAAGTCCAATCCGATGAAGTGCCACAAGGGGTAGCACCTCCGCGGTATCCACACGTACGGCTCGATGTAGATCTCCTCCTTCTTGATCCCGCAAGCAAGGTGGAGATGGCTAGATGGATCTCGGCACCACGACGGTTGTGGTGGCGTTGATGGTGTAGTCTCCACGAGCAGGGCTTCGCCAAGCCAAGCAAGAGGAGAGGGAGAGGAGGGCATGGTGCAGCAGCCCTACGGCTAGGGGTGGTGCAGCATCTATGGTGGAGGAGATGGCGGCAGCCCTACGGGGAGGGGTGGCGCCAAGGAGAGGTGGAGGAGGCGGCGGCTAGGGCAAGGGAGAGGGGTGCGGCTAGGCAGCCTTGGCTATTGTGTGCCGCACCCCCACCCCTCCTTTTATAGGTGGAGGCAAGGGGAGGGGCGTGCTAGGGTTTGGGGAGGGCTGGCCGCCCCCCGCCCTTTTCCTTGGCCCCCAAGTTGGGGCGCCTTCCCTTGGGCTCCAAGCCCACACGCATGGGCCCCTTAGGGCTGTGGTGCGGCTGGCCCATGAGGCCAGTCCACCACCCCTTTAAATCATGTGGGCCCCATACTCCTATGGGCCCCACTTCTAGACCCCTATAGAACCTTCTAGAATCTTCCGGAACCCTTCCAGAAAATCCCAGAACTTTTCCGATACCTCCGGAAACCACTTTCCTTATATGAATCTTATTCTCCGGACCACTCCGGAACTCCTCGTGACGTCCGGGATCCTATCCGAGACTCCAAATCACCATTCGATCATTCCATCAATTATCTCATCGCTAACCCTAGCTACATCGGAGCGTTAAGTGTGTGACCCTACGGGTTCGAGAACATGCAGACATGATCATATCAATAATCAATAGCGGGACCGGGATGCCCATATTGACTCCCACATATTCAACGAAGTTCTTTATCGATTGAACCACGATGCCGGAGATTCTTAATCTCATATACGATTCCCTTTGTCTCACCGATATTTAATTTGCCCGAGATTTGATCGTCGATATCTCCATATCTAGTTCTATCTCGTTACCTGGCAAATTCTCTTTACTCGTCCATAATATAGGATCTCCGTGATTAACACTTAATCACATGGTTGCAACCTTTCTGATGCTATATTACCGAGAGGGCCCAGAGATATCTTTTCCGTCACAAGGAAGGACAAATCCCAGTCTTGATTCATGTCACCCAACAAATACCATCGGAGATACCTGAAAGCCACCTTTATAATCACCCAGTTACGAAGTGACGTTTGATGTCCACAAAGTATTCCTCCGGTAAACGGGAGTGACATAATCTCATGGTCTAAGGAAACTATACTTGGCATACTAAAAGTGTTGGCAATGAAACTGTTGTGACACGATCAATTGCAACTCTTTATTATTTGGGTCTTGTCCATCACATCATTACTCCTAATGATATGACTCCGTTATCAAGTGACTATAACAAGTCCATGGTTAGGAAACTCTAACCATCTCTTGACTAACGAACTAGTCCGGTAGAGGCTTACTAGGGACACCTGTTTGTTTATATTCCACACATGTATTATGTTTCCGGTTAATACAATTATAGCATGGATAATAAACTATTATCATAAACATGAATATGCTAATAAACCATTTTATTATTGCCTCTAGGGCATATTCCCAACAGTGGATATGTTGCATGTAAATATATACAATCATTAATAAATATTAGTGGGATGACATGGACAATTGATTGGTTAAAATAGTAGGTGATGTGGATAGCTTGCATGCTGAGATAGAAAATCAATGAATAAACATGTATGCGTGTGTAAAAGAAATATTGGTGACGTGGACAATTGTATGGCTTAAAACAATGGATGACGTGGATATGTTGCATGTAAATATATACAATCATTAATAAATATTAGTGGGATGACATGGACAATTGATTGGGTTAAAATAGTAGGTGATGTGGATAGCTTGCATGTTGAGATAGAAAATCATAAATGCATGTTAGTGGGGTTTTTCTTTATAAGAAGTATAGATAGATAGATTACCCCATATAGCCTTGCCTGAAAATCATCTAAGGAATATAGAAGTTGGCGTGCTCTTTCGATGCCTTCTCCCTGGCCGTACATGCTGGTCGGACATGTCCGGGGTCTGTCCGGGTCAGCCCCGATCTTTCTTCAGTGAGCCACATGGGTCGGACATAAGTCTAATAAGGCCCGGACATATCCATATCCTGGCCGGACATGCTCAGGCTGCCAAATTAACCGCACATGGTACCGCATCTATTACTAATACTCCACCTCGGGAGCGCTTCTATGCTTGCCTCTCTAAGTATTAAGTTGAAAACAACATATTATCACCTTAAGCAAAGTGCATAATGTAAACAGTAAACGAATCGTCCTAAGTGTGATAAAGAAACCATTGTTTATACTATGTTTATGTGTTTACATGATAAACCTAAATGAAAAAACCAAAATCAAAATACTCTATTCTGTGTTTTCAAATAACAAACAAAAACAAAAAATAATCAAGAAAAATGCAATTGTTATGCCGAATCTAAATGAAAGAGTTGAGCTCACAAAGTCTGTAACAATGGGCTTGAGAAAGATTGATGTTGACAAAGAAGGATCTTGTGAACATCAGAGGTCCTCAAATGGTGCTATAAAGAGTCGTGGACAAGGGATCTTGATGCTTGGTGAGCTTCCCTTAAAGTCCTCGACAACGACATCAGAAAGATATCTTGATGGTACGTTGGGATTCCACACATAGAGTGATGTGGCAAGTGGATCTTTCCCTACATATGTGACTTGATGTTGATTGTCTAACACAATGACCTCCTTGTGTCTCCTAATTCCTATCTAATAATGCCTACAAAACAAGAGGAAATTGTTACATGTCCCTAACTCAATTGTGTGTGTTGCCAGGCAACACTGTATATTTATGGAATGATGTTGGATGATCTCATGCGCTTCCTCGGACAAATGGTCTTTGACCTACTGTCTAATTCTCACATGGGTTTATTTTTTTGATTGCCAGTGGCACAATTGGATGATCTTATGTCAATGACATGATGTGTGATGATCTCATCACTAGTTGGCTTATTTTTTATTTTGAAGGGTGTAATACACACATGGGCTTCGGCCTAGTGGGCTAAATTCTTATTATGGGCCTTTTCTAATTAGTTGTCATGTTTTAATTTTATACTAGAATAAGTTATTGATCTAATTGACTAGTATGGGCTTTGAAATAAAGTGGTATTTGGTCATATCTATACCTCTTATAAGACAAAACCCCGCTAACATTCATTTATGATGTCTATCTCAACATGCAAGGTATCCACATCACCCACAATCTTAGCCAACCAATTGTCCATTTCCACCAACACTTATTAATAATAATATTCCTTCCATGCAACCTATTCATTTCATCTATTTTTCAGCCATACAATTGTCCATGCCACTACTTCTTAGTCGTCAAATACACAACAATTTCACATCAATTATATTTAGTCTCTCAACTACTAAGACCAATTGAGTCTTGCATATTTTTGTAGACATAATATTTCATCGTCCTATACCCTTTCCATTTACACAATAATTTTTTAAAGTGATACCCGCTGCAATGCGCGGGGTATTTTTCTAGTTCACTCTTAATGTCAATATAGATAATAATAACTTGTGGGTGATCACTTTAATTGGATCATATCATGTTGCCTTGTTGTCTTTGAAAAGATCTGGTCAATAATTTGTTTCCTTGTATCTTGTTGCCTCTCATGTTAACTTTAAGATCCAAGTTGACCCAAGTTAATTCATTGTCCCTAAAGATGATCCATGTCCATATTGTTGCCTTTTTACAACTAACTTCCTTCTGAAACTAATTAGGAAATTAAGAAAAGTTATTAATTTCCTAATGGCCAGGTCCAATATCAACGCCTCATCTTAGGATGATGGGCACATTTTAACATAACCCCAATTCTCTGTCTTTGTTGTCTATTTTGTAGGTAAAGCTTCAAAATCAAGTTAATTAGCTTAGGTCTTTTATCTTTCTTTGTAATTTCCCTTTTTGTAATATTGAAAAAATGTATTATTCCTAGTGTGAATTGTGATCAGATTAGTAAAAAAATTATTTCTTATTTATTCTTATTGTCCCATTTACCATATAATGTATCCTTCTTCTAAATTTGTATTATTAATTAATATTTCGAATAAATTTCCATTATTCAATTTCATTTGTGTGTGATGATGTCATCATGACACTTAAGTCATGTTTTCTATTTAATTTGAATTAAAGTCAAATATTGTTCCAAACTCAAAAATGAACAAAAGGTCACATCGAAATCTATCGCACTTAAATCGATGATCTAACTTAATTTGTTGATGTAAGCAAAATTTCGATCACTTTGTCGTAGTTGACCAAAACGTTTTTAATTTTCCTGGTCACTGATGGTGGATATTAATAAGTTGGGTGGTTCCCCAAGCGAAGGCGGAATTGTAGCTAGTAGCACTTTGTCCTCAATTAAAGAACCGAGGTTTATCGAACCAGTAGGACTTTGAAATCAACAACGAGGTGAATGTTGAAGATCTCTGGCACTTAACCTTCAACAGACGTGGACCTGCACACACTCAATCAAAATACTTTGCCCCCAACGGCAGAGAGGTTGTCAATCTCTTCGGTCTCGCAGAACACAAAGCAGTTAATTGTATGATGAAATAGATAAAATATGAAAAGTGACCAGAGGAGTAATGATAATTAAAAGCAAGTAAATGAGGTTGAAAACAATGTAAAAAGATGGACAGGGGGCCATGGGTTTACTAGTGGAGTCTCTCAAGTAAATAAAATATGCATGTGATGGGTGAACGAATTACAGCTAGGCAATTGACAAGATCATGACACAAATCCAATTTAGCTATGACAAAAAGAACATGATAATATTTATGGAGGCAACACGACAAGGAACAAAGACCGTTGAGTCCAACTACGTCTTTGTCTAAATAGTCCACCGTGGGATCGCTATCCAGCCTGTCACCCAACGGTATTAAGTTGCAAGCAACAGACAATTGCATTAAGTAAAGTGCATGATGTGAGCAATACTAATATCAAAATAGACATTAACACTGTTGTTTTACCCTTAGTAGCAACAACACACCCTCGCCCTTAGACGTTTCTGTCACTCGTGCCCAGGAACAAAAGGGGGCATGAACCCACTATCTAGCATAAATACCCTCTCTTGGAGATACACACAATCACTTGGCCAAAATAACTACGCACATCGGAGAGCAACATAAATTACTCATATAAGAATCATGCACAATCTGAACATAATTTCATAATCCATCGGATCCCAGCAAACACATCACATAGCATTACAATAGTCGATCTTGATCATTTTAGGCAGCTCACAAGATCATAAGACATGAAGCACAAGAGAGAGAGACTACCATCTAGGTACTGCCATGGACCCGTAGTCCAAGGTGAGACTACTCGAAAATCATCCCGGAGGAAGGCATGTCGATGAAGAGCCCTCCGGGATCGATCTCCCTCCGGCAGAGTGCCAGGATCAGCTTCAGATTGGACCCCGAACTAGGGTTCTTGGTGACGGCGCGTCGGGGTCGAGTTTCTGGAAAATAATCGCCGCCTCGACATTTTTAGGTTAATTGTGATTTTATAGGCGTCGGAGGGGGCCGAGGAGGTGCCCACAGGGCAGGGGCAGGCCCCACCCGCGGGTCACCCCTAGGCCGCGGCAGCTGTCCGCGTGCGCCCTGTGGGTTGCCTCCCAGGCTGCCCTTCGCACTCCGTCTTCGTCTTGGCGTAAAAATAATCCCCGTAAATTTTCGTCCCATTCCGAGAATATTTTCAGAAGTAAATTTCTGAAAACAAAAAGACAGCAAAAACAGGAACTGGCACTGGGCATCTTGTCAATAGGTTAGTCCGACAAAATGCATAAAAATGATATAAATGACAGTAAAAACATGTGACAATATTACAAAACTAGCATGGATCACTCAAAATTTATAGATACATTTGAGACGTATCAGCATCCCAAGCTTAACTCCTACTCGTCCTCGAGTAGGTAAGTGATAACAAATAATTTTTGATAAGACATGCTACCAACACAATCTTGATCAAGATAGTGATGCAAAGCACATGAAGTGAATAAGGTGATCCAAAACAATTGTCTATAGTTGACATTAAGCAAACAATGATTAACAAACGCTAGCTAACAAATGCTAGAAACTTTTCATGAATAAGTGCGTTGGAGACATGGAACCATGCATAAGGTTTAGAAAGAAGAATTGCAAATGATGTCTCCAATGTAAAGTATCAATCATTCTTCAAAGCATCTAATTAGTCATTCATGAAAATAGCCAAGCTCAAGTCAGGTGTCCTAATCCATCTACTTCATAAATCAACTGTTTCGAAGTCTACTCAACTAGTGCAAGTAAGAAGTGGATTTGGCACCATGATGTTATGGCAAAAAGAACAATAATGGAGGTTTGGAAGGTCAAAAAGAAAGGCTCAAACAGTGGAGAAGGTAACCACAAGACAGAAGGAAGTCCCGCAGTTGACACTGTATGAGGAGTAGTGATTGCCATGCAACGGATGCACATAGAGCTATAAGTGTATGAAAGCTCTCCAATGGAACTAGTGGGGGTGCATCCAACTTGCTTGCTCATGAAGACCTAGAGCTCACTTGAGGAGGCTCATCCTTGGAATATACAAGCCAAGTTCTATAACGTTAATTCACCACATAGTTATATAAATGAAAACATGAAAACTCTCTATAATGAAGTGTAGGTGCTACTAGCACAAGTGTGGAATAAAGGATAGTAGTGCTGCCCCCTCTCTCTCTTTAATATTTCTCTTCTTTTTTTAATTGTGACCGCCGTGGCTCTTTTAAATTTTCTCTCATTGGTCTCTTTTGGACTCTTTTATGTGGCCACTTTGGACTCTTTTCAATATGCTCACAGGTAGGGGCAACACTCTATTTTTTACAATATGATCATCACACTTTTGGTACTCATAACTCATAAGACTAATACATGATGTATAAAACAAAATATGCATGATCGAGCGTAGTGTGGAAAAAATGTAGAACATGTGGCAAGCCATGCTGCACACTAACTCAAATGATCAAGCAAACTATATGATAATGAAGAACGACATCAAGTCATGTAATGTAATGATGGATGTTGCATGGCAATGTATCTCGGAACGGCTATGGAAATGCCATGGTAGGTAGGTATGGTGGCTGTTTTGAGGAAGATAGTTGGCTTATTTGTAGTAGAATAGGATGAAGTTCTCCCACGGAGTTGGATGTACTCGCGAAGTATGCACCAATCTCAATGTGAGAGAGGGCATTGCGCAGCACCGAAGAGGCTAGCAAAATATGGAAGTGGAAGTGCCAAAAACCAAAGCTCACAATGCATTTCGTATATTGCAAACAACTAGCAGTTTCAATGTTCCACAAATGGTTAGAGACACCTCGAGTGGGATCGTGGCGGCAACACAAGTGCCCCGTTGACTTCCCCGACCATTGCAGTAACTACCCACTAGGGACTTATTTTCAACTTAGTAGAATTCATGACACATTAGCATTGTTGACTTAGGTTGTTTAGTTCAAAAAAGTACAGCTCCATGCTTTAATAACATCTCTCCACTAATCAGCTCTAACACCATTAAGCAACACATTTTAACCATTAGTTATTTTAGTGTCTCAAAACAATTGAAGAGTATCAAATTATCCACATAGTGATCTAAAAGACTATGCAGGTTTTTTTCTATTTCATACTACTGCCACATGCATAGCATTTTTCCGATCTAACACATTAACCAAGCAACCAAAACAACTCTCCAACAAATATAAGTGAAGAACAAGAGAGTTTAACTTAACAACTAGCAGCTCTAAATAAGATAATAGCTAAAAGCGATAGCTTACTAGAAAACAAACAGTAGCTAAGAATACTCAAAAAGATATAAGCGAAGCAAAGGAGTATTCAAACGAAAAAGCGGAGCGTGTCTCTCTCCCACACAAATAAAGCTAGGATCCAACAAAGATATGACCAGCAAACAAACAAATAAAACTGAAAGTAAAAAGACGCTCCAAGCATAGCACATAATATGTAAAGTGATAAAAACGAAGTTCAACGAAGACGACCTTATGATAGTCGATGAAGATGAGGGGATGCCTTGGGCATCCCCAAGCTTTGACTCTTGATAGTTCTTGATATTCAAAGGGGGTGCCATGGGGGCATCCCCAAGCTTGAGCTTTGATCCATCCTTGATTTCTTCATATTCCTCTCCTTTGGAACTTAAAAACTCTCTTCACATAAAACTTCTCATAATTTGATTAGAGGGTTAGTGCTCATAAATTAAAACGCACATATGCTCAACTCATGACAAATTGCAAACCAACTTTATTAGACATTAGCTACAGTTTACTAAGCCTCAATGTGGCACTCCACCCCTAGAGTATCACATATGACGATGGTAAAGAGACAAATGCAAAATAAAAGCAGAATCTATCAAAATATGAACAATCTGTAAAGATCGAATTTTTCAAGGCACTTCTGCAGCTCAAATAAAAAACTTAAACTAACAAAATATAGATAAAAGCATCAGGCTTGCTGTAAAAAATTATCAGAAAAAGATAAAATTCTGGCGATTTTAGGATTTTCGTGCAACAGGCGCATAGAATCTGTTTTTGGACAGCAACACAATACCTCGCACTTTCAATGCATTAGAGGCTAAACTTGGCACAAAAAAACTAAAATAAAAAGATACAATGAAGTTGCTACAGAGGTAATTATTTCATGACTCAAAAAAAATAAAAAGCAAACTGAAAGTAAAAGATGGGTTGCTGATGCATCTAAAATGCATACATGAACTTTGCACTATAATAGTTATATTCCATTCATATTTGCATCATATAAGGGGTATATTACTGTTATTTAATGATTTTTGGTAATTTATAATAATTTCCCCTTTATATGGAATTAATCCTGCGTAGTCAGAAAACCCCTATTTCTTTCTTTATTTGTTTCAGGACCTTAACGACGTCATAATGAGCTATAAATTTAGGGGAGTCATTATTTTGGAAGGAGAAGATTTAGGAGCGAAAGAAGTCAACGAACGGAGGCCGGAGGACCAAAAGGGGGGGGTCCCACGTGGCTACAGTACCAGACCGCGTGGGCCCATCCAATTTCGCCCTCGTGGCCCCATTTGCATCGATCCTTCGCCCAGAAGCATCCTGGTGACCTAAAAACGCCTATATGAAAGGTCCCCCGACGTTTTCCAGAGGGAGGCGGCGGAGAAACGCAAAACCAGAAACAGAGAGGCAGAGGGCTGCCGCCTGAGAAGATCGCAGGGGGGAAACGCCGCGGGAATCCACCTCCGGAGGGCTCCACCCCCCTTCGGCGTGTTCATCATCAACTTCTACAGCAAGATCATCTCATCTCCACCATCTCCATGATGAGGAGGGAGTAGTCCCTCATCGGGGCTGAGGGCTCATGCCGGTAGCTATGTGGTTTATCTCTCTCTCCCATGGTGTGATCTTTATGTGATCATGAGCTTTGTAATCTAGTTGAATCCATAGATGTTACTCTTCATCATCTTATGAATTATGCTACTCAAGTGGTTTTATTGATGTGATTGCCGGAGTCACCCTTGTCCCATGGTGTGAAGTTGACAGTGTGTGCACCGTGTGTGTCTCTTAGGCTAAAGATTACATGAATACTTATCATGAGTTATTATTTGTGTTGGGTGTCTCTATGATATTGTGGTGTTTGTTAGTACTATCTTTGGATGCGAATAGTGACCGCATGAAGTGTCCATAGATGTGGAATACGAACTTTAAGGTGTACTTTTTGTAGCCCTACATAATGGATTGGTGTTCGTTATCCAACTAGAGGATAATTCGGGGTAGCATAGTGAAGAGGAAATATCTATGTATTCAATTATATTATTATTGTTGAGAGTGTCCACTAGTGAAAGTATGATCCCTATGCATTATTTCCAAAGCACCGTTTACACCTTTGTCTTGTCCTCTTGCATTAAAGAGGATTGGGACACTTTCACACTCTTGTTCCCTTGTCTTGTCCTCTTGCATTAAAGAGGATTGGGACACTTTCGCATTCTTGTTTTGTTACATTAAACTTCCATCCATTAAATCAACCATCTTGTTCTTTAAACTTGTTTAGTGCATAATCAACTAAAACTTGTGACACTTTAGTTGTAGGGAATAGATAACTTTTCCTTCTTGCTCCTACGGATCGATACCCTTCTTCCACATTGAGAGGTGCTACAGTGATCCCCTGCTCTTGGGGGTTATCAAGTACTTTTCTGGCGCCATTGCCGGGGAGCATAGCGCTTAAGTTTCTATTCTTGTTTGCACTAGATATTTATTTTTAGTTTTGCATATACTATGAAGAGAAGGAACTTCCACCTTCACCACATATGGATGAGGGTAACACTCAAGATTTTGCTAATGATAAACTTTGCTGCCTAATGAGAACATTATTGATAATGATTTTAAAAATGATGAAGAATATGATTTAGACATGCTATATGATAATGCTTTAGATGATGGTCCTATGCTTATTGATAATCCTCCATGTTTAGTTGTTACTACTTTATGTGCGGATAAAAATGATATACTTGCTGCTTGTGATGATACTCTCACTCATGAGAGTCCAACTTTATTTCTGAACTCCCCTATTCACACCTTGGAGGAGAAATTTGCTTATGTTGAGAAATACTTATGTGGTTTGTAATTATCTTTAGTTCCAAATATTTGTTGCAACCATTATACTAAACCTTATATTGATCTTAATAATTATTTTGAAAGAGGGAAACATGTCTCTAAATATCTCAATAATACTATGTTTACTCTCTTTATGTTGAAGGTTTTAATGTCGCACTTGCTTTACCTACCTATGCTAATTACTATATGCTTCATTGATTTATTTTCTTACAAGATCCCAATGCATAGGAAGTGGGTGAGACTTAAATATGTTTCATATTTTTCCTTGATGCTCACCTTTGCGTTTCAATTCGTATTCCTATGTGAGCATCATTAAAACTATCATGGCTGTCCAGGAAACAGATTCCTAAGCTTCACTGCGAAAAATGTTAAAAATCACAGAAAAGGAATTTCGACCTGAAATTTTACGAAAGCAATTTTCAGCTATTAATACACATTTAATTAGTTCAAAGTTTTCTGATTTGAGCAACGTAAGTGCCTCTGAAAATTCACTCTTTATGGGCTGTCCAGTTTTTGACAGATTCTGTCTTTATTTTGCATTACTCTCATTACTTGTGTTTTGTGTGGTTCTATTGATCGAAGAGCAATGCACAACCATAGTAATATTAGCTAATGTTTAGAATCAACTCATGATATGTCTTTACTGTACCTATGGAGATTTAATTTATGGAGACACTAACCCCTCTAATCAAGTTTTATGATGAGTTATGTGTGAAGAGAACTTTCAAGTGTAAGAGTTGAGGGACATAAACAAAGATCAAGAGGGACAAACACTCAAGCTTGGGGATGTTACCCCTAGTCTCACCCTACATATATCAAGTAAGTACAAGAATTTAAGCTTAGGGATGCCAAGCCACCTCACTCCAACCATTTTGATACCAAGTAAGTAAGCCTAGCTATATAGCTATAAAGAAAGCGCATTACGGGAGGCAACCCGGTTGTTTTTATTTTCTTTGTGTCCTATTTATTTAACAAGAGACTTAGTTTTTAGTGTAGTTTCTGAAATTTTTAATAAAGTGCCAAGTTTTACCCATTTTGTTTGAGAAAGTTGTTATTTTGCATGCAGAGATTTCATTCCAGCACAGGTCTGTGCACGGTTTGATTTTTCATTTTTATTCTGTAGCTCCAAATGAGCTGAGATTTTAGCTGTAACTTCAAATTTTCATCCTCTGTAAGTTTGAATATTTGCAGAATTTTTAGACGAGTTTAAGTAGGATAGAAAAATACGTTTTTCTGCTGCTGTTTTTCTGGACAGATTCTGTCCCGTATTGTTTTATGCTTGTTTTGAACTTTTAACTTGAATCTTGTTGATTCAATTGAGTTTATTAATAGGAATACAATATTATACACTTTATGGACATTCATATGAATTTTTGTCTTAGTATTATAAGCAGCAAGTA
Source organism: Puccinellia tenuiflora (assembly GCA_012064385.1). Lineage (NCBI taxonomy): Eukaryota > Viridiplantae > Streptophyta > Magnoliopsida > Poales > Poaceae > Puccinellia > Puccinellia tenuiflora. The sequence goes on along the minus strand of QRDG01000473.1, from coordinate 3,672,473 downwards.
ATGTATTGGTCTATCACTACTAATGTCACCCCACAGAAAAGAAATGGGAGAAACAGTGTTTTGAAGTTTTTTCACAGGGATTAGAGGAGATGCACCAAGAGCTATACAGGATGGTGAAATCCATAAGCTTGGGGATGTGAAGACAACCCCACTGGACCTACACACTCTCGGTTTGCACACATCTAACTTCTGTTTTTCTATCAATGCACTTTATCGCATGAACTTGGAGCGTCTTTTATTTGTTTTTTGTTTTGATTTGATTTTTGTTTTGAGACCACCACTATCATTTATATATGAAAGATCTACTAGAAATATGGGTTGAAATATCTTGCATGCTTTTATTGTGTTCGGAAAAGGGATATCTAAATTGATTTTTAATGACACATATAGTTGCATGATTCATGAGCCTCTTTATGAGTAATAAGTTGCAAATGCTTTATTATGAGGTATCTTTTATTCATGTTTTGATGTTATATGTTATTTCACATTGTTTGACATGAATTAGTTAGTTCTATGGACACTCATGCATGCATCTAGATGGTCATCTTTCTCCCATTTGCTAGCCCAAAAATTCCAACAAGTAAAAACTTGTTTCCAACACCTTCAACCCAAGTTTTTCTAGTGAGTCCATCATATCTACCTATTAGCTTTATGCTATTCCAAGTATCTTTATCATGTTATTTGTGTTATCTATGCCTCTAAATGAAAATGATGATGTTATTTATTATAATGGGAAAAGTTGGTTAAAAAGCTCTCGCGAACTTGATGCACACTTTACTTTTATTGCATTCAATAAAGATGAACCATTATGATTAATACTATGATGATAGTGGCTTGATAAATGTTTAAGGTTGGGAGTTAGCCCATATGTGCTATCACATGCAAAGCTTTCAACATGTTCCATCATTTGTTTAGTTGATATCATGTACTTTTGTTTATGGATGCCTATCATGACGAAATAATGTGGAAATAGAGTTAAGTTTAAATGAGTTTGTATAAATGGTTAGAGAGAAACCTGGGCCGCTAATCTAAGCCATGTATCATTCATGGTGGAAATTTACTTACATGCTATTTTGAACTCTCTGTGATACACCTTACAATAAAAAGCTATATCAAGTGGTAAATAAAGATGGTGTTGAGATTGTTCATTATGTTTGTTTGTCTTCTTGTTTTGATGTGGGCTTGATCCATATCATGGGACAAGAGGTACCCCAGTTGAGACTCTTGATGATACCATTATTACTTACAATGATAGATAACTTAAACTTGCTTTGTTTCCCAAGTTGAGTAATCATGGTGTAGGTACTTGTATTCAAGGGGCATGAGACATCTAACCTTTACTTTATCAAGGCCACTACTCATATTTGCTTTCACATTTAACTTTAATCATTCAAGATGATATGATAGGGGAATGAGAGCTTTACACCAAGTATTACCATTTCAATCAATAACTTAAGTAGAATAGTTTGGAGGATAGATAAAACTCATGCATGCTTTACCTCTACTTATTTATATATCTTTTCCAAAGTGTCCACCTTTTATATTCAGATTTTCATCTACACTCTATGGACCTCAAGTATGCAAAAGTAAGAATGTCCATACTACTATCTTTTATGTTACACTTTGTGAACTATCATTGATCATCCTTGCATTGAATACTTGATATCACTTTATGAACTATTTGCATATTGCTACTCCTTTGAAATAATGAATCATTTGACTTTATGTAGCAGTAGCAATCATCTTTTATATCCATGTTGTTATTATATTGCAAAGTTCATGTTAGTTTTATCACTTTCATACTCGAGGACGAGCATGAGTTAAGCTTGGGGATGTTGATGCATCTAAAATGCATACATGAACTTTGCACTATAATAGTTATATTCCATTCATATTTGCATCATATAAGGGGTATATTACTGTTATTTAATGATTTTTAGTAATTTATAATGATTTCCCCTTTATATGGAATTAATCCTGCGCAGGCAGAAAACCCTATTTCTTTCTTTATTTGTTTCAGGACCTTAACGACGTCATAATGAGCTATATTTAGGGGAGTAATTATTTTGGAAGGAGAAGATTTAGGAGCGAAAGAAGTCAACGAACGGAGGCCGGAGAACCAAAAGGGGGGTCCCACGCGGCTACAGTACCAGGCCGCGTGGGCCCATCCAATTTGGCCCTCGTGGCCCCGTTTGCATCGATCGTTCGCCCAGAAGCATCCCGGTGACCTAAAAACGCCTATATAAAAGGTCCCCCGACGTTTTCCAGAGGGAGGCGGCGGCGAAACGCAAAACCAGAAACAGAGAGGCAGAGGGCTGCCGCCGGAGAAGATCGGAGGGGGGAAACGCCTGCCGGAATCCACCTCCGAAGGGCTCCACCTCCCCTCCGGCGTGTTCATCATCAACTTCTACAGCAAGATCATCTCATCTCCACCATCTCCATGATGAGGAGGGAGTAGTCCCTCATCGGGGCTGAGGGCTCATGCCGGTAGCTATGTGGTTTATCTCTCTCTCCCATGGTGTGATCTTTATGTGATCATGAGCTTTGTAATCTAGTTGAATCCATAGATGTTACTCTTCATCATCTTATGAATTATGCTACTCAAGTGGTTTTATTGATGTGATTGCCGGAGTCACCCTTGTCCCATGGTGTGAAGTTGACAGTGTGTGCACCGTGTGTGTCTCTTAGGCTAAAGATTACATGAATACTTATCATGAGTTATTATTTGTGTTGGGTGTCTCTATGATATTGTGGTGTTTGTTAGTACTATCTTTGGATGCGAATAGTGACCGCATGAAGTGTCCATAGATGTGGAATACGAACTTTAAGGTGTGCTTTTTGTAGCCCTACATAATGGATTGGTGTTCGTTATCCAACTAGAGGATAGTTCGGGGTAGCATAGTGAAGAGGAAATATCTATGTATTCAATTATATTATTATTGTTGAGAGTGTCCACTAGTGAAAGTATGATCCCTAGGCCTTATTTCCAAAGCACCGTTTACACCTTTGTCTTGTCCTCTTGCATTAAAGAGGATTGGGACACTTTCACACTCTTGTTCCCTTGTCTTGTCCTCTTGCATTAAAGAGGATTGGGACACTTTCACATTCTTGTTTTGTTACATTAAACTTCCATCCATTAAATCAACCATCTTGTTCTTTAAACTTGTTTAGTGCATAATCAACTAAAACTTGTGACACTTTAGTTGTAGGGAATAGATAACTTTTCCTTCTTCCTCCTACGGATCGATACCCTTCTTCCACATTGAGAGGTGCTACAGTGATCCCCTGCTCTTGGGGGTTATCAGTTGCCTCCCAACAAGCGCTTTTCTTTAACGCCTTTTAGCTAGGTGCAATGCAAAATATCAAGTTTTTTTGGAGGCCTTTGCAACATCAAGAGGATAGCTTGACCTTATGATTGATTCAAAAGGAAGCTTCTTTCTCTTTCTAGGGAAGTGTTCCATCCCTTTTCTAAGGGGGAACTGAAACTTTATATTTCCCTCTTTCATATCAATAATAGCACCAATGGTTCTCAAAAACGGTCTTCCCAAAATAATGGGACAAGAAGCATTGCACTCAATATCCATAACAATAAAATCAACGGGAACATAATTATCATTAGCAACAATAAGGACATTATCAACTCTACCCAAAGGTTTCTTTTTAGAAGAATCAGCAAGATGAACGTTTAAATAGCACTCTTCCAAATGATTTAAATCAAGCATATCATAGAAACTTTTAGGCATAACGGAAACACTTACACCAAGATCACATAAAGCATTGCAATCAAAGTCATTTATTTTCATCCTAATAGTGGGTTCCCAACCATCTTCTAACTTTCTAGGGATAGAGGTTTCAAGCTTTAGTTTTTCTTCCCTAGCCTTGATAAGAGCATCGGTAATGTGTTTGGTAAAGGCAAGATTTATTTTACTAGCATCCGGTGTCTTAGCAAGTTTTTGTAGGAACTTAATGACTTCAGTAAGATTGTAATTATCAAAATCAATTTCATCATCTTTAAATAAACTAGGAGGATCCTCTTTAGTGGTTTGGATAGTATAAACTTTAACAGTTTTCCTATTCATTTCAGCAATTCTAACTTCTTCAGCCTCTCTAGCCCACCTAGCTTTCAATAGAGACATCATCCTTTCATTTTCATTAATTTGAAGAGAGATAGCATTTAAAGATTCAGTATGTTTATCTTGATTTGGAGTGGTTCTAATTTTCAACATCATGAGCAAGAACGTCTACTTTAGAGACTAGACTATCCAGTTTTTCCAACTTCTCTTCAATAGTTTTGTTAAAAGATTTTTGTGAAGTGATAAATTTCTTAAAACATTTTCAAGATCAGAGGACACATTCTTATTAGGATTATAAGAATTACCATAGGAATTACCATAAGAGTTGTCATTATTGGGAGGATAAGGCTTATAGTTGTTACTACCAAAATTATTTCGATAAGCATTATTGTTGAAGTTGTTTCTATTAAGAAAATTAACATCAACTTGATCCTTTTCTTGAGCAATTAATGAAGCAAGTGGAACATTATTAGGATCAATATTGGACTGATTGGTAGCAAGCATAGACATAATCATATCAAACTTCTCACTCAAAGAGGAGATTTCCTCAACATAATTTACCTTTTTACCACTTGGAGCTCGTTCGGTGTGCCATTGTGAATAATTTGTCATCATATCATTCAAGAGTTTAGTTGCTGCACCTAATGTTGTGGACATGAAGGTGCCTCCCGCGGCCGAGTCCAAAAGGTTCCTTAAAGAAAAATTCAAACCTGCATAAAAAGTTTGGATAACCATCCACATAGTTAATCCATGCGTGGTACAATTCTTAACCATATATTTCATTCTCTCCCAAGCTTGAGCAACATGTTCATTATCAAATTGTCTAAGGTTCATAATGTTACTCCTTAGTTGTATGATTTTAGCAGGTGGATAATATTTTCCAATAAAAGCATCTTTGCATTTAATCCAAGAATCAACGCTATTTTTAGGCAAAGACAATAACCATTCTTTTGCTCTCCCTCTCAAAGAGAAAGGGAGAAGTTTCAGTTTTATGATGTCACTTTCCACCTCTTTATACTTTTGCATATCACATAACTCAACAAAGTTATTTAAATGAGAGCAGCATCATCAGTACTAGCACCAGAAAATTGCTTTTTCATAACAAGATTTAGCAAGGCAGGTTTAATTTCATAAGATTTCACTTTAGTAGCGGGTGGAGCAATTGGAGAGCATATGAAATCATTGTTATTAGTGCTAGTAAAGTCACATAACTTGGTGTTTTCAGTAGAAGACATAATGATAAGATAAAATAACAAGACAGAAATAAAGACTACACTAATTTTTTGGGGTTTTAAAATTTTGAAACAGGAAAATAAACTAAACGAGATATAAAGCAAGCAAGACAAAAACAAAGTAAAGAGATTGAGAGTATGAGACTCCCCTTGCTGTAGCTCCAAAGTCCCCGGCAACGGCGCCAGAAAACTGCTTGATGGTGGATATTAATAAGTTGGGTGGTGCCCCAAGCGAAGGCGGAATTGTAGCTAGTAGCAGTTTTCCCTCAATTAAAGAACCGAGGTTTATCGAACCAGTAGGACTTTGAAATCAACAACGAGTTGAATGTTGAAGATCTCTGGTGCTTAACCTTCAACAGACATGGACCTGCACACACTCAACCAAAATACTTTGCCCCCAACGGCGGAGAGGTTGTCAATCTCTCCGATCTCGCAGAACACAAAGAGGTTAATTGTATGATGAAATAGATAAAATATGAAAATTTAGCAGAAGAGTAATGATAATTAAAAGCAAGTAAATGAGGTTGAAAACAATGTAAAAAGATGGACCGGGGGCCATGGGTTCACTAGTGGAGTCTCTCAAGTAAATAAAATATGTATGTGATGAGTGAACGAATTACAGCTAGGCAATTGACAAGATCATGACACAAAGCCAATTTAGCTATGACAAAAAGAACATGATAATATTTATGCAGGCATCACGACAAGGAACAAAGACCGTTGAGTCCAACTGCATCTTTGTCTAAATAGTCCACCGTGGGATCGCTATCCAGCCTGTCACCCAACGGTATTAAGTTGAAACTTGCAAGCAACAGACAATTGCATTAAGTAAAGTGCATGATGTGAGCAATACTAATATCAAAATAGAAATTAACACTGCTGTTTTACCCTTAGTAGCGACAGTACACCCTCGCCCTTATACGGTTCTGTCACTCGTGCCCAGGAACAAAAGGGGGCATGAACCCACTATCTAGCATAAATACCCTCTCTTGGAGATACACACAATCACTTGGCCAAAGTAACTACGCACATCGGAGAGCATGCAAGAACATAAATTACTCATATAAGAATCATGCACAATCTGAACATAACTTCATAATCCATCGGATCCCAGCAAACACATCACATAGCATTACAATAGTCGATTTTGATCATGTTAGGCAGCTCACAAAATCATAAGACATGAAGCACAAGAGAGAGAGACTACCATCTAGCTACTGCCACGGACCCGTAGTCCAACGTGAGACTACTCACAAATCATCCCGGAGGAAGGCATGTCGATGAAGAGCCCTCCGAGATCGATCTCCCCTCCGACAGAGTGCCGGGATCAGCTTTAGATTGGACCCCGAACTAGGGTTCTTGGTGACGGCGCGTTGGGGTCGAGTTTCTGGAAAATAATCGCCGCCTCGACGTTTTTATGTCAATTGTGATTTTATAGGCGTCGGAGGGGGTCGAGGAGGTGCCCACAGGGCAGGGGCGGGCCCCACCCGCGGGTCACCCTGGGCCGCGGCAGCTGCCCGCGTGCGCCCTGTGGGTCGCCTCCCAGGCTGCCCTTCGGACACCGTCTTCGTCTTGGCGGAAAAATAATCCCTGTAAATTTTCGTCCCATTCCGAGAATATTTCCAGAAGTAAATTTCTGAAACAAAAAGAAAGCAAAAACAGGGAACTGGCACTGGGCATCTTGTCAATAGGTTAGTCCGACAAAATGCATAAAAAATGATATAAATGACAGTAAAAACATGTGACAATATCACAAAACTAACATGTATCACTCAAAAATTATAGATACGTTTGAGACGTATCAGTCACACTTATCTATTCTCTATGCTTTCGGTCGTCTAAACTACGTGATCTGACATCCACGAAAATATGACAAAGTGCACCGCAGAATATGACAAATTTGGCCCTAAAGCCCTATTTGGACTAAATCCACGACTCAAAAGAGGTTTTTATCCCGCTTTATAAAGCCCATGTTTGGACTAAAGCCACCACTTACCAAGCCAGGCCATTCCACACTATTTTGATCTATAGATGCAAATGGAGCGGTCCGGTCCGGCCCTGTTACTGGACCGCTGGACCTGTCATAAAATTGGAGGTTCAAGGTTTGAGTGTTTGACCCGAACCTCCTTTGGCAGGGTAGTGGGTAAACCATTAGGGTTCAGGTTTGGCCCTCCCGTTACTCTGTAGTTGACTGCTCTGCTCTAGTTTGCATCTTGAGATTCAGTGTAGAATGTTCGTGCAGTACTTGGACTTGGACGACTGCAGGTGGGAGAGGAAAGGCCGACAATGGAGAGGGGGTCGCGGCGTTCCCGGCTTTGACCTGCTCCGGCAGCGTTCCTGGCTTTGACCTGCTCCGGCGTCGTTCCCGGCTTTGACCAGCTTCGGCGTCGTTCCGGTGGCCAGCGTTCCGTGTTGTTCCGGTGGCCGCCGTGTGGGATGACTTGGAGAGAAACGCCATAGAAGGATTGAGGAGCCGGCAGGAGGGCAGCGTGCTCTACCGTAGACTGAATTCCAGTGCAGGCGGTTCGCCTGCTCCTGCGGCGGAGCGGTGGCGGCAGCATCCGTCTGTCCTCTATCGACAGGGGTAAGGTTGGACGTGCGGTTCTACCCCAGGACCGAAAGGGTCAGGTTCCTATTGGACCTAGTTTTTTCGGTTCGGCCCTTTGCCCTACCGCTAACAAAATCAAGGTCCGGTCCAGCGGGAACCGGACCATGTGCATCTATATTTTTATCTGAGTGTTTGGTTATTCCCCTCATTTCCGAGATGCTAACTTTTTACCAGAGGCATCAAGCACACGCTCGTTTTTGTATTCCAAATTTGCCATAGGTGATAAACGTGGCCAACAATTTACTCACAAGATGTGGCTTGTCAGTTGTCTCATGAAACACTCATAGGCTCTAACACGTAACCAAGCACGTAGAGAAAGTCAAAGATACGTCGTGATGCACACGTGACAACCCCGACCGTCCCTGACCTCCCCGTGCGCGTCGTACGAATCGGACGGCCAGGATCGACCCGGCGGCTGTTAAAACCCTAACACCCAGCGGAGCAAAGGAAAAGCAAGTCCCCTTCCGCAGTGGTTGGCCTCCCGAGCCCTATCCTACTACTAATCCCCTTTCCCCTCGCCGCCGCCGCCACCGCCGCCGCCGTCGTCGCCCGCCCAAGGTGAGACCATATCCCTTCAGCCTCTGTTGCCGCGGCCTATTAATTTGATCGCGGGGTCGGTCGGTGGGTGGGTTGGTCGCTGCATGGGATGATGGGGAATGTGTACGGGGTGGTCGATCCGTCGTGCTCGTAGATTCGCCTGGCGGCCTCTGGTGCCGGTTGTTGTTCCTGTAGTGGATGCGTCTGGTTCCGTCCACGGCTTAGGTTCGATTTGCCCGGGGAGGCACCGGAGGAGACCAGAGCTCGTGAGATTCGATTTTGAGGTGGACGCTGGGGTCGCTAGGTTAGGGAGGAATCGGCCACAGCTCGCAGCTGCTTTACCGGGCTGACTAGCAACTAGCCAGTGACTAGATGCCGCCATGCCGTCTGCCTGTCCAGCGCCTAACTCCTTTTATTTAGAAATGATGAGAGTACTGGGAGATCCCTTATATTTCTTTCTTTTTGCTATCATGTCCTGATAAAGCAAAGTATACTCGTTTGTATCGTGCAGATGAATGTCGACAAGCTGAAGAAGATGGCGGGTGCCGTGCGCACCGGGGGCAAGGGCAGCGTGCGCAGGTGCTTTCTTTGTGAACTCTTGTTACTACCGTCCATTGGCAGTGCTGTTGGTTTTGGTGTGTGCAGTAACGGTTCCTGCTTTAGCTTTGATCTTGCTAAGGGTACCTATTCTACAGACTCGTTTTGCCTGTGGAAGGGGATCGTTTGTTTTCAGATCTAAAACGTTTCCTGACAATGAATAATAGGTTGTGACCTGTGAATATTTGCTGCTAGCTATCCTGTGTAAAAATGCTAAATTTGGTTATCATCCGAACATACCGGTGTGTCATTTCGAAATTGATCTATCAGCGAATGCCATTTAACGAACGCATATCAGCTTAAGAGTGCTAAGCATATTGGTTGTCATCCAGACATGCTGGTGACTCATTCTTTCAAGTGATCTGGCAGCGTATCTCATTTTATGGATGCATGTCAGCTTAATAAGAGTACTAAAGTATGGGATATTTCTCCTCTTGCTGTACTAAGTTTTCCACTGATGACAGGAAGAAGAAGGCAGTTCACAAGACCACGACCACTGACGACAAGAGGCTTCAGAGCACCTTGAAAAGAGTAGGAGTGAACACCATTCCTGGTATTGAAGAGGTCAACATTTTCAAGGACGACATAGTTATCCAATTTCAGAATCCCAAAGGTGAAACTTTGACTTGTTGAACCTTCTACAGAGTTAAGGATCCACTCACTCTCCTTCTAACATTGGTATTTCTTGGTTTCCTGCAGTGCAAGCATCCATTGCTGCAAACACATGGGTAGTCAGTGGAACACCACAGACGAAAAGTAAGTCCCGCGCTAGAATTTTCATGGCTTAATCATTTGATTAAGTAGCCTTCTCTTTCTGGAACAACATAAATATCTCTAGATATGTCAAACTTTCTTTGCAGTGATCTGATCTTGATTTTCCATCTACTTTTATGTTTGATGGGGACTCAAATAATATAATGCAGATGCCATGTGATGTCGACTTGAACTGCTTGTGCATGACTTTTGTAAATAATAAATTAGCCCATTATGTTTCAACGTGAGGTTGCACTTTACAAAAGCTAATATCATATAGTTGAAGACATACACTTTGCCCCAAACCTCTACTGGCTATATTAGTGTATATTATTCATTCATGTTTCTCTGTAAGTTTATTTATATGTCATAAAAGTTGAGCCAAAACATAATTATGTAATTCCAGTTGTACAATTTATGCTATCTGTGGGCACTACATTCTTTGAACTTCAGTTTCATCTTTGCCTCTTTTTTTATGCAGAGCTGCAAGATCTTCTGCCGACCATTATCAACCAACTGGGTATGACTCTTACATTCTTTCACTAGTATGATGATTCCCTAAGTTTCTGGTGAAATGCCTTGCTACTGCATACCACCACACTTGGAAGGCAGTAAAACATCTTAGCCACGCATGTTCCTTTACACCATGTCTAATAGAAAATTTCTTTATTTCCAGGCCCTGATAACTTGGACAACCTGCGGAGGCTTGCCGAGCAGTTCCAGAAGCAGATGCCTGGTGCTGAGGCTGGCGCCAGCATCGGTGCTGCTCAGGATGACGATGACGATGTTCCGGAGCTTGTTGCTGGAGAGACCTTTGAAGAAGCTGCAGAGGAGAAGAAGGAACCTGAGGCGAAGAAGGAACCGCAGACAGAGGAGAAGAAAGAGTCGTCGTAATCTTGCCGCGTGTCTTCCTAGTCCGTTGTTGTGAAGGGTTGTTGGCATCTACCGTGCCAGAGACATGCTCTTGTGAACTCTGGCCTATCTTTCGTTTCTGTGCGCACCGGTTTTGTCTTTGGCCGCGGGTTCTGTCCAAACCGACGGTGGAACTGAACTGAGTTTTACGACAATTATGTTTTACCATTCACAAGTTTTCATCTGCACAGTTCCAATGTTGTTTGATGGATAGTGTTTCAGAAATATATATGCCATCCAAATCCAACCAGTGGCAGTTAATATTTGGCATGCTGTCATTTTCAGGTGAAATTTGCGGTAGTAGCATATGTTGCGAAGACTAGCTCCATGCTTGTTATTTTCTGAATGAAGCATCACTGCGATGTTATTTCCTTAAATCTACCTGAACATGTGCGCCTGAGCAGTGGAACTGTATTGTCAGTGGAATATATGTTGAACTTGGTCTTTTTGTTTTCTTTGAAAATTCCATGAAAATCACAAGCTTCAAAGTTACGATATTTTAAGAACTTACCAAATCCTTCTCCTAGGAAAAAGGTGTACTAAGCTACAGGTTTTTCAGGGGATGCCGAGCAGTGTCATCTTTTTAGCTGACTCGGGCAATAGCTGAAAAAATGATTTTTGTAAAGACTTGTCACTACTGTCTTACTAGGCACATAGTAACATACAAATTGGCTCCATCAGTCGGCTAAGTGGCGCAGGCCAGCTTTGCTAGAACCCTTCTGGATGCGTTTGCTGAATTCAGTGACACAAGAATCAATCACCACAAGAACACCCTTGTCCCCGTAAAACTAGATTCAGTGCCTTGGGATGTCGGATCAGTGCCTTACCCTGCACCTGCACGTACCTCGGCTTGCCGCTGTCCAAGGAAATGCTGCAACCGGTCTTGCAGCGCATCGACCGCCGGTTACCGGACTGGGTGCCGCAGCTTCTGTCGCAAGGTGGAAGGGTCGCCATGATCGACGCTGTGTTATCTTCTTTTCCAACATTCCTTATGGCTTGCATTGCTTGGGACAAAGCTTCAGTTGAAGCAGTAGATAAGCGCCGAAATGAAGAAATCCCCAACACGCCTTTCTGGAGATCCGTATGACCGTTAATCAATTTGGTTCAGCACACCACTACATGCACTGTCCGAAACAAGGAAATCCACGGCCTTCTGGCATTATGTCTGCTGTCAGATCGCCAGATTATCTGAAGAATTGCCGATGCAAACTGCTCTGTAACCTCCCATGCCAATGCTACTGCAACTGTCGCATACTGCAGCTGGATGATCTTCTCCACTGTCTTCGCCTCCGACTCCGAGGGCCTGCCTGCTCTGTCCACCGGCGGAGACGGACGGAAATTGCTGACAACAGGCAAGCATCCGACTACCTCATCCATCTACAAGCTGCTAGTTTCTGATCTCTCCTCCACGGTTTCCTCCCCGTGGTGATGAATTGGCTTGGCCGAGACAAGATTCACGTTCAAATACTTGAGGACTGGCTAGCAGGGCAGGCAGGAGATTCAAATAAAGGCTGGTTCATTTCGTGCCTGCTGAGTGCTGATTCCTCTGCATTTTGTTTGAAATCCTAGCATAGTGTTTGTCAGGTCCTAACCTAGCTCTCCTTCTCACATCACACGAACGGGAGGTAGAAGAAGACGAACACAGCAGACGCAGGGATTTTTCGAGCCGGCGCACGAACGCCGCCGTGGACGCACGAACGCCCAAATCTTGTTGATCTTTGCACTGGCTACATGCTCGGCAACTTTGGTACCGGAGAGATTACACGGGGAGGGGTATATATACGCGGGCGCACACACGCCCCACGCCGCGCACCAACGCACCCCGCACACCACGCTCACCACGCACACACTCGCTCCAACGTGCGCACGATCTGCATGCCGGCCGCTCGTGGTCACGACGCGATCAACGCGCACACCGCGGCCGCTCCAACAGATTGCTAAACAACCTAGCTAGCTCACGCACACACGCACCACCGCGACACGCACGCGACACACACACAGGTCACCACCACGGGCATGGCTTGTGCTAACAATCACGCCCAAGCTATGACCTTGCATAGGTTGGGCTCGTCGTCGACGTCCGCGCCATGGCCGCTCCTACGGCCTCCACGACGCTTGACGCAGCCCTCCGCCATGATCGGCATGCCCTCAGCTCGCGCCCATGCCGCGCACCAATGCGAGCAACACGGCTGCTCGAGCAGCTCGATCTTCTTCCCTCCTCGCGACCCACGTCGAGCTCCTCGGCGACGCACGCCGAGCTCCTCGATGACGCCACGCCCTGCACACCCCGGCTTGCGCACACGATCACACACTGACGTGATCGACACGGCCGTCCTGCGCTCCGCTGGACGCCTTCTCCTCCGGTGATCCGCACGTCCTCGGCTCACGTACATGCTGCGCCCTGACGCAAGCAATGTGGCCGCTCGAACTGCCTCACCCGTCGCACAAACGGCTTCTCCTCCACGCCGTCGAGCCACGCCGCGCCACCGCAGCCTCTGCGGCCTCCTCGCCGCGCCGCCGCGGTCGCCGCGCTCGTCGCACATAAGGCGTCCCCTCGCCGCCTCCGCGTCCGCCGTGCTCGCCGCGGACTGACCGCGCGCCACGGCCGCGCCTCGGATCGACAAGGCTCTGATACCAAATGTCAGGTCCTAACCTAGCTCTCCCTCTCACATCATACGAACGGGAGGTAGAAGAAGATGAACACAGCAGACGCAGGGATTTTTCGGGCCGGCGCACGAACGCCGCCGTGGACGCATGAACGCCCAAATCTTGTTGATCTTTGCACTGGCTACATGCTCGGCAACTTGGTACTAGAGAGATTACACAGGGGAGGGGTATATATACGCGGGCACACACGCCACGCTGCGCACCAACGCACCCCACACACCACGCGCACCACGCGCACGCTCGCTCCAACGTGCGCACGATCTACATGCCGGCCGCTCGTGGTCACGACGCGATCAACGCGCACACCGCGGCCGCTCCAACAGATTGCTAAACAACCTAGCTAGCTCACGTACACACGCACCACCGCGACACGCACGCGACACACACAGGTCACCACGGCATGGCTTGTGCTAACAGTGCTCACTGAATTTTCAGCGAGCAGCAACGTGGCTAGCGTTCCGTCACTCGGTTGCCATACGGCTCCAAACTGGCCCACGAGACAACAAGTTAATTATAGAACGAGACCGGACAACAACTTGACCCCCCGCAGAACCCAGCAGAGCTCCACCCAGATAACCTGAAAGGCAAAGGCCGAAGCAAAAACCTGAGCTCGCCGTTGCCTGTCGCGTCCCCATGACCAAGCCGACAGTCGTGCTGGTGCCGGTCTGGGCGTCCGGCCATTTCATGCCCACGCTCGAGGCCGGCAAGCGCCTCGTCGCGGCGCTCGGCGCAGGCTTCTCGCTCACCGTGCTCGTCATGGCCCCACCCACCCCCGAGTCCGCTCTGGAGGTAGCCGCGCACGTGGCGCGCGAGGCAGCCGCGACGCCGCTGCCCAACGGCGGCGGCGCAGTGAGATTCCATCGCCTCCCCTCGGTGGAACCGCCGACGGACTGCGCGACCGTCGAGGAGTTCACCTCGCGATACATCCACCTCCACGCGCCGCACGTAAAGGAGGCCGTGACCGCGCTGTCGGGTCCCCGCGGCCGCGCTCGTCGTCGAGTTCACCTCCACCACCATGCTCGATGTCGCCCGCGAGCTCGGCGTGCCGGCGTACGTCTACTTCGCGTCGTCCGCTGCCATGCTCGCGGTCATGATGCGGCTGCCGGCGCTCCACGAGGAGGTGCGCGCGGATTTCGGGGAGATGGGAGCGCGGCCGGTGCACGTGCCCGGCCTGCCGCCGGTGCCGGCCTCGTGCATGCCGGCGTCCGTGATGAGGAGAAAGAGTCCTAGCTACGCGGATACCGTGTACCACGGTGGCCGCCTCGGGGAGGCTGCGGGCATCCTCGTGAATACGGCGGCCGAGCTGGAACCGGCGGTGGTGGCGGCGGTTGCGGAGGGGCGGTGCACGCCCGGACGCCCGGCGCCTGCTTTGTACCCAGTCGGACCGGTCATCCCCCCGTCAGCTGATGCTCCCAGTGATCACGAGTGCCTCCGGTGGCTCAACGCGCAGCCGCGGGCCTCGGTTGTCTTCCTCTGTTTTGGCAGCTTGGGGTTCCTCGGCGCGGCGCAGGTGAGGGAGGCCGCCGCCGGTCTCGAGCGAAGCGGGCACCGCTTCCTGTGGGTCCTACGGACGACGCAACCGGCCGCCGAGAGCCTGGAGGAGAAGCTCCCGCAGGGATTCCTGGATCGGACGACGGGGCGAGGTCTGGTGTGGCCGGCGTGGGCGCCGCAGAGGGAGGTCCTCGCGCACCCCGCCGTGGGTGGCTTCGTGACGCACTGCGGCTGGAACTCGGCGCTCGAGGCCATGTGGTTCGGCGTGCCGATGGCGCCGTGGCCGCTGTACGCCGAGCAGCACCTGAATGCGTTCGAGCTCGTGGCCGCCATGGGCGTGGCCGTCAGGATGGATGTGGACAGGGAGAGGAATAACTTCGTCGAGGCGGCGGAGCTGGAGCGGGCGTTACGGTGCCTCATGGGCGGCACGGAGGAGCAGGAGGGGAGGCGGGCGAGGGAGCTGGCTGCGGAGGCGAAGGCCGCCTGCCGGAAGGCGGTGGAGTGTGGAGGGTCGTCTTACGGCTCGTTGCAGGCCGCGGCGGCGGCTGTTCGGCGTGCGTGGGACGTGAGAAGCGCTGCTGAGCGTGAACTGACCATATCGGCAACACGCGGGGTTTGATTGCATTCAGTGTATTCATTCATGGAATTCCTTGATTCATTTTTACACCGCCTTTTACTGAGTGTCAAAAACGTATACTCGGTAAATCATGCTCTATACCTAGAATGCCTCAATGCCCGGATACGACGATACGGATACCACGATACGCCTGTACGCCAAATTTTCAAAAACAAGGATACGTGGATACATTTGTATATATAAAATAAAACTAATAATAAATATATATATTAGTGATTTTTGTACGGGAATGAGAATTACTAGTATATAGGATTATTCTTTATGTAGATGCCTCCATAGCTGCCACTTCCGAACATCGTTTGGAGGAATCACACCAGCAACATTCATGATTCAACATCTCGGAGTTGGCGGTGCTGCTTCAAACCACAGATGTCGTATCCTTGTGTATCCGATATGTATCCCATATCAGATACGTATTCGACCCTGATATGTTGCTTTTCTGCCGTATCCGCGCAACCTAGCTCTATACTGAGATTCTGAAAACACAAGATACATGTCGATCTAAGGCGCCGATGGTCCGTCTGGATGGGAAAACACGCTGCAACCTCGAGAAGGAGTATTGTAATTACCGCGCGCTGAGTCGCGCCCAACACATCCAACGGTGGAAGAAACCCGACTGTGTTGACGCGATGCAATCCGGTCCATTCACACGTCGTTCGAAGCGTGTCCTGCGCACACCTCACGCCCCAATGCCTCAGAGACGAAGCTCCATAAGAACCGTGCGGCAGGACACGGGAAAAGAATATGGGTCCCAGACTCAGGGACCGCACACAAAGGGCATACGCTATCGCCTGGCCCATGCCGTTTAGACACCTCCACACCCAGTGGCGGAGCCAGGAATTGAACTGAGCCGGGTCGAACAAATAAGCTCTAAAAAAATTTAGGCAGAAAAGTAAGTGTATTCAACACAAATAAGGTTCAAACTGATTCAATTTCATATTTCATCAAGCACAACTACAAACTGACTACAAAGAATAAAATAGTGGTACATTTTGATAAGATAGTATCATACCACTAAGTTCAATCCATGTTGGCAAGACGAAACTGTCGAGGAAGATGACCTCTACACTCATTGTAGGAATGGAAACGTAGCATAATTTTTTTGTCATCAACTTTTGCAAATATCTCTTTCTCAACATAGCAAATCATCAAATCATTGAGCCAATCATTTCCCTATCTTGTTTCGAAGATCTGACTTTATAATATTCATGGCCGAGAAAACTCTCTCAACTGATGATGTTGCTACAGGTAATGTCAACGCAAGTGTAATAAGGCGATAGACCAATGGAAATGTCAAATGTTGTCTCTTCTGAACCAACTTGAGAGCAAGATCACTTAGACTGTCACAAGCTATGAATTCAGGACTTCTCTTCATCACATCAATATATATTTCCAGTTCATCAACCAAGAGACAACGATCATGTGGAGAGAAATCAACAGAGTACGTAGTTGCAAGCTCAACTAGCTTATCATTATCAAATCTGCTAAATGAGTCTCTACGATAAAGGCATGCAGTGCACAATAACAGGCGTGTAGAAGTTTCAGAAAATCTATGATTCATCTCAGCTAGGTTTCTATCAAGCACCTCATTAAAGAGTTGTACCTTGTAATGATGGTAGCAAGTAACCGTCTTGCGTGAGATCCTTGGATAACCCCTAGCTGGAATGTTATCATCATATTAGGTACAATAATATTTCTTCTACCACAAAAGTTAGTAACAGCAAGCAATAGAGGCTCCCATCCATCATCTCTCAATTTCTGCAATAGACTTTTAACTGAGACAATCATATTCATAACGCTCACTATGTTCTGATCTTCGGATTGCAATGCTATCAAATGCACACCAAACTAGAGATCACTAATCGATTAAGCACAGTCACTGATTAAGCATCAGAGCTCATGGATCGGAACGAGCTCACAGACTCACAGACAGTGCAGGAAGCAGCGCAAGACGGTGAGCGCGGGAGGGCGAAACCGGAAACTGAACTCGGGGCAGGCGGCGAGCTGCGGCAAGGCGGCGAGCAGGCGGCGAGCTGCGGCAACTCGGGCAGGCGCTAGGCGGCGAGCTGTGCAGGGCTGCAGGGGCGACCGGGAGAGGTGCGGCCGTGCGGGCGCGGGCGCGAAGGCACAGGCGCGGCGAGCAGCTGCAGTGTCGCAGGCGGCGGACGGGCGTGGCGGCGGCCTGCGGAACAGCGGAAGCAGTCAGTGGACGCGGGCGGAGGATTGGGTTATTGGGTAGGGTTTGACATTTTTTTTTCGCGTTAGATACCGATTCGGCCGGCCAGACTATACCTATTTTTTTTTCGCCAAAAGTGAGCCGGGTCGATCGACCAGCCTCGACCCCCTGCTGGCTCCGCCACTGTCCACACCTGAGGGGAGGCGATCCCGGAGAAGCTGCCAAACAAAGATCCTGATTTTTAGAGACATTGGTGCCTTCCATAGTGGGAAGGTCCAAGCCAAAACGCCCCCCCCCCCAGATAGGGCCTGGTATGCGGATCTGGCGGTAAATCCACCCGAAGGGGAGATACCCCAAGATACACTATCCAGTGAATCTGAGAGCGACTGTGGGACACTAGCCCTGAGCAATTCCCACTTGACAACTTCTTCTGGGATAAAATTCCATCAAAACGAAATGTCCCAAGTCCCGTGAAGGGACGCGTCAGCTACTAGTATCAATGGGTCTGAGCAGATAGCAAAAAGCTCGGGGAAGTCAAAACGTAGAGGCCGCCTATCTATCCATGGATCCAACCAGAAGAGGGTACCCTCTCCCTCGCCTATGGAGAAAGTGATCCCCAGCCGGATCTCATGCTTAATGGCCTAGAGGGATCTCCAAAACTGAGACCTCTCTTTCTTATCACAGGCCAAGAGACACTAGCAGGAAAATGCTTATAGATGGGCTAAATATCCGTGGCGCACTAAGCACGGCCTGCGCCACGGCTAACTATGCGTGGCGCACCATCTGGGCCTGCGCCACGGGTAGGCCCATAGCCGTGGCGCACGCTGCACGCCCCTGCGACACGGCTAAGTTGGACCCTAGCCGTCCGGTCTGCGCACAAGTACGCGTGGCGCGCCTAAATAATGTGCGCCACGGCTAAGAAAATATGCGTGGCGCAGCATCCCGCCGGTGCGCCATGGCTAAGTGTGGGCCCCAGTACCACTTTCGGTGGCCACTTAGCCGTGGCGCACCTCTTTCAGGTGCGCCACGGCTAAGTGTGGGCCCAGGTTTACCTTTTATGCTGGCCGGGGAGCACCCACATACCCGTGGCGCACGACAGCGATGTGCGCCACAAATACTGCTGTTAGGCGTCGCGCAGTTATGTGTTTGTGCGCCATGGCTATGTTGTGCTCCAGATCCATCCACACCAAATCTTATCCTAACCACAGCCACCCACTTTATCCTCTCCTCTCACCTAACTCTATCCTTCTTCTCTCTCTCACCCCGTTCTCTCTTTCCTCCGTGCCCGCCCCCATCTCCTCCTCTGCAGATCCACGGATCGGCCCGCGTCCACGTGCCCCACCCCGCCCGCTCCCGGACCCACACGCACGAAGCGTTGATGCGATCCCATCTGGATCTCGATCTGGAGCCCCCTGTGAGCGTTGGAGACGAAGCCCCCCGCGCTCAAGCCGGGCATCCATGGATGGCGGGCGGAGGAGGAAGGCCCCCGCGGCCTAGGAGGTGCGCATCGACGGCGGCGGCCAGAGGAGGAGGGCACCCGCGGCCCAGCCGGAGCCGTGTTGAACCCCGCGAGCTCCTCCGCGCGTGGCCACCGCGACGACGGCCAGAGGAGCCGGAGCAGTCGAACCCCATGGTGCGGAGCTCCTCCGCGTGTGTCCACCGCGACGGCGGCCGGAGGAGCCAGAGCCGTCGACCCTGGTGCAGAGCTCCCGCGCATCCACCGCGACGGCGGCCGGAGGAGCCGGGGCTGTCGACCCTGGTGCAGAGCTCCCGCGCGTCCATGGTCGGCCGAGGTCGTGGACGAGGCCCCCCCGTCGGCGTGGAGAGGAGCTCCTCCGCGCACGACCACCGCAACGGCGGTCAGAGGAGCCCCCCCCCCCCCCCCCGCATCCTCCTCTCCGTGCGCGAAGGCCCCCGCAGCTGGCTGGGTTGTGTTGGCGGTGGCTCCGAACGTGCTCCGTACGCTGCCTCCGGGCGGCGCGGCATTTTTTTTATTTCACGAAAAACATACCCGTGGCGCATCTACTCACATACCCGTGGCGCACTTTAGCCGTGGCGCAGGGTGTAGAGGTGCGCCACGGCTAAATTTTTTACCCGTGGCGCACCGTGCTGCCTGCGCCACGGCTAAAAATTACCTGTGGCGTGGCAATCCGTGGCGCAGGCCCCTGCGCCACGGCTAAGCCTTTTTGGTGCGCCACGGGTAAGCTTTTTTGTACTAGTGAGAGGGCGGCCCCGTAGGTATTTGGCTTTCACAAGTTGTAGCCAGAGGCCCCCCCTCATCCCTAGGAATGCGCCATACCCATTTCAGCATCAGAGCCACATTCATGTGGCGAGACGCCAAAATACATATGCCCCCAAGCTCATTGGGGACGCATATATCAGCCCTTTTCACCATGTGGTATTTCTTTCGTCCGTTGAAGGCTTGCCAAAAGAAGCGAGACAACTCTTCGTCATGTTTACATCCTTTCTCGACCGCAGGCTCGTCATCCCCTCTTCCGAGTTTTTCCGGTGAGTCCTCAGGTCCTCGCCTTCTAAAACTTGCAGCTGCATGACTTGGGGCCCAATTCCATTCTCCATCTCACTTGTTTTTCCGTTTTTTGCGAGTGCTATTTTGGCTATGCCCCTATTTCCCCCTTTGGCTTCAAATCTTCCACGTGCAGAGAGTTGGGGAGAGCGATCCAGTACGGTGGTACTTTAGATATACTCCCTCCGTCCAAAATAAATGTCTTAGATTTGCCCAAATATGAATGTATATATATATATATATATATATATATATATATATATATATATATATATATATATATATATAGAGCAGGACTATCTAGAACCCCCTTAAGAGGTTCTAGAATAGCTATTCTAGAACCCCAACTTAATAAGCTTCTTATCCCGAAAAACAAACCGATCCACTTAGTGGCCACCCACAGAAAATCCCGAACCCACCCCTCCCTTCTTCCCCACCACACCTGACCACCCTCCACCGTCACGCACGTCCACCCTCACGCGCTGCCGCGCCGCCTCCCCTGAGAGCCGCCCCGCCTCCACCCGGTAGCGTCGCCGCGCGCGCCTCCGCGCCTCGTCCCTCGCGCCGCCCCGCCTCCACCGGGCCGCGCCGGCTCCCTCGCGTGCTGCCGCGCCTCCACCCGCGCAGAAGGTCGCCGCCTCGCCTCCTCCACCCGCCCCGCGCCGCCCACCGAGCACGTCCCTGGCGCGACGTCCCCTGGTTTCCCCGGCCGCCTGCATCTGGATCGACGCGACCTAGATCGCGCCGCCCCGACGGAGGCCCTCCCACACCACCTGTGGTTCCGGCTGACGCCCTCCACCACCCCCGTGTCGCATCCGGGGAAGTTCCCCTGCTCGCCGACGGGTGGTACCCCGCACGCCGCCCCTGGAGTCTCACACATCGCCAGCACGAGCCACTGCCTCGCCGGCCGGCCCGCCACCTGCCACACCTGCGCCCGCCACCGCCCGTGTGACGCCGCGCCGGCGATAGCCTATCTGACCTGCCGTCCCCATCCCTGCCTCCCAAAGAGCTGCACACCTCCGGGATCTCGTCCTGTACTTCGGCTCGCGAGCTGTGGACTCCGCATCAGGCCGCTCTGAACTCCAGCATCCACACTCTAAACTGTTGTTGGTCCTGAAAATGTGTGAGGCTGCTTGTGACCACATCTCGTTGGGGATGCTTTCTGGTTCTGAAGTGAAGTAATGTTGTTGGGATGCTTTCTCCGTTCTCTTTTTTTTTTGCAAAAATGAACAATGTTGGGCAAAGACATGTATATCTTGATGTATGTTCGACAAAAAAAATTTAAAATAGAGATTCAGTTTGTTTAAAGAAAGTTCACTTTTCTTTTGGAGAAGTTCATGGCGATAACCGATAGCAAAACTGTGATTAAGAAATCACTTTTTATATTGGTTAGGAAGAAAGTCCACCGTCCACCACGCAAAAGTCCACCACTATTCACGCTGAAAGTTCAAAAACAGAATATGGTCCTAAAAATTTGTAAAAAAAGTTCTTGTCAAAAAAAGGTAGTTCACTGATGCATCACCAGAAGTTCAAAACTGTGGCATAGAACGTGCGTCTATTCTCCGTGAGGAAGTTCACTTACGTCTCCGTAGAAAGTTCACTTTCGTGACGAGGGAAGTTCAGAAATGGTTCCGAGTACGAAAATCAAACAGGTAAAAAATCGAACAAGTCAAAAAAAAATTACGTAACACGTGCATCTGGTGCTCCGTGAAGAAGTTCACATACGTGTAGGAAGAAGTTCAGTGTTGTGAAGGGGAAAGTTCAGAAAAAACGAGAATTCTAAAACAACAGAATTATATATATTTAAAACTGCTTTTAAACCGTAAGGAATTTCGAAAAAGTGCGTGAGATAACAAGTTGCGCTTTTCATCGCTTTCAGGCGATCTTGCACATCCGGAACGGTTTGGGAAAATGGCGACCACGGCGACGCGAAATATGCCCCAGCGATATTGAACTGTCTTGGGTCAAACCGTCACTAATTCGAAAACCGGAGATCGACGATGGAACAAAGCAGCAGCGGCCGTTTAGGCGGGGAATAATGTGGTCGGGTCCGCGTCGATGGGAGTCGGGCTAAGCGGTAGCACGCCGCGGTGGGATGTGGGGCAGGGCCGATTGGGCCCACGGCGTAGGAAGAGGATCGGGAAGAATGATCTGGAAGGCATGCTGTGGGTCCACGATGGGCGTGGAGGAAGCAGAAGCAGGGGCTGCTCGGCGGGGAGAAGTTGGGCAGGGAGCGGCGCACGTCGGTGGTGGGCAAGTAGTTGTTATTGGATGGTTCGTGCGTCGGTCGGACCAGAGTTTAGACAGTATTACAGGGGTTGTAGATAGCTATCTACAACTTTAAGAGGGGGTTGTGCAGAATACATGTCTAGATACATCCATATTTGGACAAATCAAAGACACTTATTTTGGGATGGAGGGAGTAATTAGCAAGAAGTGTGATACGATTCCGCCCATACTACCAAAGTAAATATCGAGCAACGTGGCAATACGGCTAAGTATCTATTAATATCCCCCGCAAAAACAAAAAAGTATCTCTTTCAGTACATCATAGAATGTTAGCCAGGCACACATATTGTTGCGCGAGAAGAGGTTGGTTTTACACTGATGGCAAGAAAAAGTTAGCTGAGAAATTCCATTAGGAGATACGTATTACTATTTCATGCAGCCAACATAAGTAGCTGTTAGCCTGTTACAAAGTGTACAAATGATTTTTCCGCCGTGGACATCAACATTTTGAAATCCTTCTACAGTATGCTGAAAGTTCAAATATACTAAGTATCCTTTCAAAGGGCACTGTTTCGTGATAAAACTTCTTCTGATAGGCTTGCTGAATAATGACTATGTCATCCTTGTTCCTGTAAAAACAGATTGTAATGCAATTGTTAGCAACATAGATAATGTAGTGTGTATTATAATTCGGTTTGTTTTTTCTTAAAAACGATTACACTTACCTCTCCAGATTTGAATGACAGTAGCGTACTAATTAACTGGCTCAATAGAGGCCAGCCGTGCAAGCCGGGAAGCAACCTTTTGCTTTGGTGTCGAAGGCGGTGTCGGGCCGGTATATTTCACAATGGAATGCACTTCCTTTGGACGTGACATCTCCAGCGGCAGAAAGCCAAGACTGTCGACAGTAATTTGCCGAATTTCACGAAGCAAGCTGTTGTGTGACTCTTTGACTAGAAGCTACGTATCTTTTACTCGCTCCATCACTCGTTCTTTAAACATGCCAAACCAAGAGCAATCAATCAGACATAATGAGATAGACATCAGTGTGTGGAAATTAAGCACGCAGATAAGCGATGGCAACTAGCTATCTAGTGCACGCGTGCGTGCGTACGTACCGCTTCCAGGGCGGCGGCCGGGAGCAGGGCTTCCTGGGGCTGGGGAGGAAGCCGAGGGAGCCGTGGCTGATCGGGTGGCTAGCTCCTCCTTCCGATCCTACCTGCGATTGGAACCATATCAAGACGAGATTACGACGCGCGATCGAGAAAGAGGTAGGAGGGTAGCATATAAGATGTTTTAGATATTTCACATGTTGTCTAGATTCAAAATAAAATAAGTAGACATATACACTAAAACATATCTAGATATATTTGTCTCAATCTTCATTTATAAAAGATAAAACATCTTATATTTAGGAATAGAGTGAGTACTAACTAATAACTGGAGTAATAGGGGTTGAAGGCGGTGTAGGGCAGGTATATCTCACAATGGAATGCACTTCCTTTCGACGTGAGATCTCCAGCGGCAGATAGCCAAGAAATGCAGCAAGTTGCGGCAAGCTGTCGTTTGATCTTTTCCTCGCTCCATCACTCTTTCTTTAAACATGCCAAACCAATTAATTAACCAGAGATAGACATCAGTGCATGGAAATTAAGCACACAGATGAGCGATGGCAACTAGCTAGCTAGCTAGTGCGTACGTACCGCTTCCTGGGGCTGGGGAGGAAGCCGAGGGGGCCTTGGCTGATCGGGTGCTCGAACTTGCGGTGCGACATCGCCGGCGGGCGGCTAGCTCCAGCCTCCTTCCGATCCTACCTGCGATTGCCACCAACAACCAATTAAAACCATTAGATAGATATAGGACGAAAGCCACGAGACGGCAGCCGCCGCAAAAAATGTAAAGACCAAACGCTGGATTCCAGGAGGGGTAGCGCGCGCGTACGTGTTCGCTTACCTGATCAGGGGAGAGCCGGCGGCGAGCGGCGGCGCAAGCTGGGTGCAGAAGGCGAAGCGGTTAAACCCTAGTTGTGCCAATTTATACTACGTAGATCCCTGCGATCGAGGGTTAGGCTTGAATTGATTGATACGACGGGAGTGCCAGGCCTGGTGGGCCGGGCCGGTGCGCGCAGGCCTAGACGCGAACGGCGCCGGCTCCCCACCGGCCCGCACCCCTGGACCAGCGACGTCCTCGATGTAAAGCTTTGCCCGATATATATATCGTTCTCTGACTCGGGCCAGTGGCGGGCCCAAGATTTTGAATCTGTGTATTCATAATTTCAAAGGGGAGTTTTTTTAGAGTCGATCTAAAGACTCATGTATAATCAACAATGACCAGTCTCTCTTCTTGTTTCAGAAAAAATACGACTTATACAATCTGAAACGAAAGAATACTAAATAACTTCAAAAATTTGGACTAATTCAATCGGAATTGAAAATGGTATAAATTTCTACTGTACCTTAGAGCAGCCTATCGGCCAAACAAAAAGTTCTGCGGTTGTCGAATTGATATGGTGGGACTACCACAGGAGGACGAGAAGGCGTGGAGAATTGGAGGCCGGAGGGATCACCATTCTCAGGACTCGGCTGTTGCAACGTCAATCGTCCTCTCTCATCCCGGCTGTGGCTGCGTCGTTTGTCTAGGGGTTAATGTGTTGGGGGGAATTAGGGTTCCGATTGGGAAGAGCGTACCTGGAGTCCTGAACTGACTGAACACGAGCAGAAATGAACGAACCGATCGCTTCCTGTACTGGCGTGCAGCCTTGGTAGAGCTAATTGAGCCAGAATTAATTGACTTAGTATAAAATGAGCGACACTTTTTATGGATCGGAGGGAGTATTAGTTTGGACAGAACTCAAATTCCCTGATCACAACTATGATAATTGTCCAAAGTTTGTACAATCCAAATCATTATGATACATAACCGCCCATAAAGTTGATCCTGACTTCATAAACACCAACGAGGAAATTCCATGAGAATCACATATCTCAAGTTTTCAATGTTTTAAGAACTTACAAAATTGTATAGTAGTGATTTAATGTGTACTGAGCTATTGGTTTGTTCAGGAGATACACCATAAGCATACAGGCAGGGAACGGGAACAAGTGACAGTTGCGATCATCATCCATCTCGGTGGCGTCGGAGTCGGGCGAGCGCATCTTCTCGTGCATAAGCGCCTCCGCGACACCAGCTACGCTCCTTCTCGGTTCTGTCGGCGAAGTTGTTCGTCCTAGCGTCGGACTCGGGCAAGCTCATCTTCTGGTACAGTGCCTCTGCGACACCGGCTACGCTCCTTCTCGGTCCTGTCGGCGAAGTTGTTCGTCCCACAGGTGGATGTGCGGCCCGGACTCGCATTATGCTCGTCGACGAACCGGGCCGTGCGCCTAAATATCTCGTACCGCGTCGCCTTCTCCTGCTCACTCGACCATCCACTCCTCGAACCTCCTTGTCATGGCTTTCTCCTCCTCCTCCTCTAGGATCTCGTGGTTATGATGAATCGGCTGGTGAGCTACGACTAGGAGCGAGGCAAAGATTGATGCGTGGTAAGGTAACTAAGGACTAGCTAGCAAGGCAGGAGATCAAATTTGAGGCAGATTCATTTCCTACCTACTAACGACTTCTCTGTATCTCCCTCGCCGTCGTCATCATCTGTTTTGCAATTATAGACAGACATTCCTCCGACTCCGACCAGCGCCGGCGCAGATAACGTGATACCCGTCGCCGCCACCACAGCAGGACGGCGATCTTGCGGCAACCTGCATCACAAGTAGAATTGGTTAGACGAGATAGATCGACGTACTGGAACAAGCTGCTGCCTGCTAGCAGATTATTATCTTTTTTTACGGTAGAAGGCAGGAGCTCTGCCATTGCATTAAAGAAGGGAACACATAGTTACAGAATTACAGGCCCCAACACAGAATGGCATATTATTTCGTTAACCTGTAAAAGTGATACGGCTGAGGCTCTACTGTTCCATGGTTTGTTTTCTAATCTCGTTAATCCACGTTTAATGGTACTTGAACAACGCAAACAAATTAGTAAATCGGTTGCGACCATATTATGTCAGGTATGATTCCAAATCCAGTTCTACTTTTAGGCGACAGTTTGGTCGAGAGAGATAAACCTGTGGCGCGAGGATGAGAGGAGAGAGCCCAAGAGTCGAAGCGGTGACATGCTTGCCCGATCGTTCTCTGACTGACTCTGCTTGCCGTCGGAGGTGTGGACGGTGGAGCCTGAAGGGCTGACGAGAAGATGGTTGGAGACTTGGAGTGTGACGGCGCTCCGCTCGACTCGATCGCCGATTCGCCGTTAGGCGGTAGGGTTGCAAACTCGGTATCTGGGCTGGTGGCCCATTGCAATATTAGACCAACAACTCTCAAAGTGAAAAGGCCGAGCCATCTGATCTGTTCCAGAAACAGCTGCTCCTCAAGAATCTACAGTTTCAGAGATTGTATGACAGCGAATAGTTCCAAACGCACAGTTCCAATGTTGTTCCAAACTCGGTATATGTATGCCAACTAAATCAAATCCGTGACAATTGATTATAGGCGGCTGCTTGGAATGTGAACCTTTTTTTTTTTGTGAGGGGAATTTGAATGTGAACTTGCATGGTACCAGAACCGTGTTGTTACGTTGATTCTTTTTTTTTCTGCCTGAACATGTGTGTCTGAGAAGTTCAGTTGTGTTCTCAAGGGAAAATCATGTGAATATTGTCCAAAGTTTTAATATCCCGTGACAATTACAAGTTTCAAAACCCGAGAACATTCAGTGCTAAATGCATAACAAATATAAAAACAGCCACCCCTATTGTTCAAAATGACTGTTCCAGGTCTTGACTTCATAAACACCAACGAGAAAATTCGGAGTGCTAGGTTAATTACTGCCATACATAGCACAACACTCTCGCATAAAGTTACTGCCATTAGTAACAAACATGTAGAGAAACGAGCTAGAACCCGCTGACAGTTGCCACCGATCATCAAGGACCGATGCCGCTCACCGCCCTTCTACTCATGGACCTTTCACCACGGCATCCTCCACAAGGCACGAGCTCTTCACTGGTCCAGTCAGCAAAGTCGTTTGTTTCAAAGGTGCATCCACTGCTACTTGTTGCGTTCATCCAGTCGACTCGCTGAGCCGTGCGCTTGAATAGCTCGTACCGCATCGCCTTCTCCTTGTCCTCGTACGTGCGGCCGTACTTGACCATCCACTCCTCGAACCTCTTCTTCATGACTTTCTCCTCCATGGTATCCTCCTCCAGGGCCTCCTCACGAATCGGCTTGCGAGCTGCGATTAATTACGAGCAAGGCAAGATTCATGGTCGGATGACAAAGTAACAAGAAGGCAGCAGATCCAGATTAAGGCAGATTAATTTCACACCTGTTCGCTCCACTGCATCTTCTTTGAAATACAGCATTCCTCCCATCAAGACAGAAAAGGTACCCATTGCCACAGCACTACCATGAGATTCGCCCACGGGCAACCTGCATACTAAGGGTCAGAATTTAAACAGGAAAGCAACAACACAACTACACTTAGTCTCTTCCAAGCCTCTACTAAAGTTGACAATCATACCCATATGGCAAGAACTAAATGAGATTGAGCAAACTGCCCATTTCCTAAATCATAGTACTCCATCATTTGATTTACTAAATCCAATAATAATACTTCAATGTTGCTCTGAAAAACCTAATCAAACAAGCAAATCAAATACAACCATACTGTGTCAGAATATCAGTCCGAGTGCGGTGATTTGGAGGACGAGCTCCACGGAGCTCGTTTTTTTGAAAATTTTGAAAACCACATTTCTGAGTTTCGAAAAAATGTGAAAAAAATCCTAGACGTAGAACATGACTATTTCTACCGCTGTGTAAAACACCAGTACGAAATATTTTGTATTTTGGCCTGTGTAAAAATGACAAATTTCTGGATCTGAGATGTGAACGGTGTAAAGTTCGAATTTTTTCAGATTTGTCCGAATTTGTCTTTTTTGTGTAGGGAGGAATAAAAAATATTTCGGGTTGAAAATTTGCAGAGTCATACAATATGTCATTGTCAACATCTAGAAAAAATTTCAGAATTTTTTGAAACTTTAAAATGTCGATTAATTTTTTTATGAAAAAAGCACTTTCCGTACTCCTGTTACCAAACACAGTTGAGATAGCACCATTAGAAGTTATCTTTTTTTAAGGAATGTAGAGCAGGAGAGGCTCCTACCGCTCTATTTTTGGCCTAGGGCTAGAGAGCTGCAACAAAATTAAAGAAGACTAATCAACAGAGAGTTTAGAGGCTAATTTGTTGTTGGACGAAAATATTTTTGTGCGACATCTATATAAGCTGAAAACTGGTAAGCTACCTGCCAATGAAGCCAAATCCACCCACACCGTCAGCAACTGTCTTCTGCACCAGATATGATGATGATACATTAACCAGGCGTAGAGAGGGCGAGGGAGGGAAAGGGAGAGATTTAATTTGTACGCACAGACTGGTGCCGCAGGGTCGCTGTTCGTAAGGCTTGCCGGCAGATCCGGCGTGAGGAGAGCCTCCTCACGGCGACAGAGCCGAAGAATCCAAGTGGCGACATGATCCCTCGCGATCTCTATCTGGTTTGCTTTGATCGGGAGTCGGCGGTGCCTGCCTCCCCGGATTTGATTTTTTTTAGGGTGATTTTTTATAACTCGCCTTCCTGGATAAACATAGGCGATGTGCAAGCTGATGCGCCATAGTCCACGGGCCGTATGGCCCATCTTCTACCAACGAGTATTTTACCGGTTGGCTTGAAAAGGGCTGATAAGCAATAAAAAAACAAAAAAAAAAGGTCTGTTTTCAGGGTGTATTTCTTGCTCGTGGGATGAAATGGCTCAGATCATCACATTAGTACCACTAGCTTATCTACCATTTATGTATTTTTTCGAGAATAACCCGCGCGGGCGGGGGGGGGGGGGGGGGGGGGGGGGCACCTACACATGGCCCAGTTCTTACACAATAACAGAAGCATTGCAGGGGGTAGGGGCGAGAGGACTAAAACAGTCAGCAATGCAGGACGTAGCCACGCAGGGCATCAATACAGGAGCGAAGAGCGGGGCGAAGACGATGCGACCAGAGGGCAATATCATCAGCAGCACGTTGCAGGACAGCAGCGGCCGCCGCAGTCTTGGAGTTGAAGACCTTGTCGTTCCTCGCCTTCCACAGCTGCCACAGCACCGCGACGGAGCACAAGACCCAAACATCACGATCCAAGGGGATGGGGGCGCGGAGGTCCCAGATCGAGCGGCAGCCAGCAGTGTCGCACTGTTGGGATTAAGCACGACGGCAAGTCGTGTTGTGCAAGGACTACACCCTAGTTCTATATATACATGTAATACCCCCCTGTAAACCCTAGTTCGAAAAGCAATAAGAAACCAAACGTCCGACACGGACATGTTGCAATCCAATCTGTGTCGCGTGCGTGTATTGTGTTCGTGTTCCCCGTGATAATTCTCGTGCAGGTGTAGATCGAGGGCCATCAGTTGGTATCAGAGCCTCGGTAGATTGTCCGTGATCTTCGGAAAGCAAGCAGGAGATCATGGCGTTGGTGAAGCGCGAGCACGGAGGGGAACTCGGCATGGCGGCGGCTGCAGCGTCGAAAGAATTGACGACAGTGGGGGCGGCTCTATACCCCCGCCTGGATCGCGAGGACTATGCTCTTTGGGCGATGAACATGGAGGTAGCCATGGAGGCGCAGGAGAACTGGGAAGCAGTAGATCCCGGCGGCGATGAGTATCGGAAGGGAGGGGCAAAGTACACAAAAGATCGGCAAGCGCTGACAGCCCTCTACTCCGTGGTACCGAAGGATGTTCTGCAGCACCTCGTCGGAAAGAAATCGGCGAAGGACGCATGGGCAGCGATCAAACTTCTGTATGAAGGACATGATCGTGTGAAGGAGGCGATGCTCCAAACCCTAATGAAAGGCTACGAGAATCTGAGTATGGGAGCGGATGAATCTCCAGATCAGTCCGCATCCCGTGTGGTCACAATGGTGAACTCAATCCGCAGCTATGGAGAGAAGTTGGAGGATCTGTTTGTGGTGAGGCGTTTTTTGCGTGCAGCGGATAAACGCTATATACAGATCGTCACTTCAATTGAGCAATGCATCGATATAAAAACCCTAACGGTTGAAGATCTTGTGGGTCGATTCAAGGCTCATGACGCAAGAGTTCGCATGGATAGTGGAAAATCTGAGGACAACGAGCAATTGATGCTTACGAGGCAGCAATGGGAAGCCTTGTCGAAAGAACAGCGGGGCGGATCCAGCAAACCCTCGGGAGGCGATGGAAAGAAGCAATGGAAACCTAAGTCATCCAAGAAAGGCAACGGAGGACAAGATGGCGGCGAGGCACAGTCGAAGAGAAAATTTGATATCAAGAAGGTGCGGTGCCATAATTGTGGCATATTTGGACACTTTAAATCTGATTGTCGCAAGCCAATACAAGAGAAGGCCTACGTTGCCTAAAAGGGTGATGAACCAGCTGATCTGATGATGCTAGAAGTGTGTGAACTGCAGGAGGAGGGGGAGTCACCTCCAAGGGGCGCAAATTGCTGAAACGGTCACTCTTGTTGAAGAGAAAGTGTACCTCCATGACAGGAAGAGGGGGCAGGCCGGTAGCAGCATTTGGTACTTGGATACCGGCGCCAGTAATCATATGACCGGGGATAAAGCTCAGTTTGTCGAGCTATACACCATGGTAGGAGGAACAGTACGCTTCAGAGATGGCACGACAGTGGAGATTGCAGGGCGAGGTACAGTCTTGTTTGTTTCAAGCCGTGGCCATCATAAGGTGTTATCCGATGTGTACTACATACCCAAGCTCAAGAGCAACATCATTAGTCTTGGTCAGCTTGAAGAGAGTGGGTGCAAGATTGTGCTAGAAGATGGATATTTGTGGGGGTGGAGGAACTTGCTAATGAAAGTAAAAAGGTCAAGAAACAGGATGTATATTCTTGACATTGATCATGCAGACCCAATTTGTCTCATGGCTAGCATGCAGGAAGTGGCATGGAGGTGGCATGCTCGTTACGGGCACTTAAACTTTCATGCATTACGCCAACTTGGGCAGAAGGACATGGTGAGAGGACTACCAAGTGTAGATCATGCACAGCAGGTGTGCGACAGGTGTCTCATCGGAAAGCAAAGAAGAGCACCGTTTCCTCGAGAAGCCATATTTAGAGCAAATAAAGTATTAGAACTCGTACACGGTGATTTGTGTGGACCAATCACACCCGCGATTCCAGCAGAAAACAAGTACTTTCTACTAGTTGTTGATGATTTCTGCAGGTACATGTGGATTGTATTGATTAAAACCAAGGATCAAGCTCTTGATGCGTTCAAGAGAATTAAAATTGCAGCGGAGGTTGAAGCAGAAGCAAAGCTGAAGGCGTTCCGTACGGATCGGGGGGGGGGGGGGGGGTGAAAGAACAAACAATGCCCGAGATGTCGCCTAGAGGGGGGGTGAATAGGCGATTAAAACTTTTTCTAATTAGGGGCTTGATAATTGCAGAATAAAACTATGTGTTTAAATTAACAAGCCAACAACCTAAAATGCTAGGTTCACCTATGTGCACCAACAACTTAAGCTAAGCAATAAAAGCAACAAGGTGATAGCAAGATATGAACTTCAAGCACGAAGGCTATCACAAAGTAAATTGCATAAGTAAAGCTCGGGTATAGAAATAACCGAGGCACGCGGAGACGAGGATGTATTCCCGAGTTCCTCCTTGTTAAGGGAGTACGTCTCGTTGGAGGGGTGTGAGCTCGCCACAAGAGGCCTACTCAAGATGCCACAAAGGCCTCACCCTATTCTCCGATGAACCTCACCCAAGGGATTGGTTCACCTTCCACTATCGGAATCCTTCGGGGCGGATTCCGGAGCCCTTTACAACTTCTTCTTGGGGCACACACCCACAACTCAATTGGGGGCTCCCAAACTCGTGCCGAAGCTTCACAACTCGAAGTCTTCGCGGCACCTCCAACCGTCTAGGGTACACAATGCACCCAAGAGGCAACAAGCTCTTGGGAACACAATGCACCCAAGAGTAACAGGCTCTTCAACATCGATCTTCACGTATCACCGTGGAGGGAGCAACCCGATGCAACAAATGCAAAAGGCAAGAGCACACAAAGTGCTCAAATCCTTCACTCCCAAATTCCAACCAAAGCAACTAATGCTATGGAGGGAATAAGAGAGGAAGAACAAAGAGGATGAACACAAAGCAACCCCAAAATCTAGATCCACAAGTTTCCCTCACTTAGAGGGGATTTTGATTGGTGGAATGGTAGATCTAGATCTCCTCTCTTGAATCCCTAAGTTTGGGCAAGAATCATTGGAGGGATGGAGAGGAATCAAGCTCACAAGGTTAGCAACAATGGAGGAGAGAGAAGAGCAAGTGAGCTAGAAAAACGAGCAACTTTCACTTGGGGGAAGAAGGGGGCTATTTATAGCCTCCCCCAAAAACTAGCCGTTATGTGCAGAAATCGCACATAGCGGTACTACCGCTGGAGTAGCGGTACTACCGCCGATGATATCCGGGCGGTACCCCGGGTACCACAACACCCAGCTGCTACGGTACCTCAGAGAGGTACCGCTGCACTCCAGGCGAGCGGTACTACCGGTGGGCGGCCGGTACTACCGCCGGACCCCTTCGATTCAAATCTAAGGGTCACAACGGTAGAACGTGGCAGCTACCGCCAGGGTACCGGAGGGATAGGCAGTACACAAAAAGGGTCTAGCGGTACCTCTGGCGGTACCACCAGCGGTAGTACCGCTGCCTGAAGACAGCGGTACTTCCGCGGTACTACCGCCAGGGGTAGTAGCCGTTGAGCATTAGTAGTCCCACTCCAGGAGGAGCGGTACTACCGCTGCCACAGCGGTACTACCGCCAGACAGAGAAGAACTGCAGAAGCCTGAAACTGAATAACTTTTGCGTGGAAGCTCCGAATCGAGTGAATCCAATTTTGTTGTAAAGAGGACGACAAGAATAAGACTACAAAAAGTCAAAATATTGAAACAAGCAAGGGAGATTGTGCAAAGGGTTGGAAAGGTGAGACCTTTCCAAGCGGATGAACCGGCAAAATCTCCAACACCGAAAACGCACAAGCTTTTCATCAAGACTCCGTTTTCAATGATCTTGGGCTTGTTTCGAAGATAGTCACAAGCCCTACAAGATCATGCACATACACATCATAGTCTATCATGTGAGGAGAAAAACATAAGTAGAGAGTTTGACCTCTCGTAGAAGAGACAAACCGGTAAAACCTCCGATATCAAAAACGCAAGAAGATATTCATGAGATCCGTTTTTGATGAACTAGAGCTTGGTATGGAGATGAACACAAGCTCTAAATTCTCACATGGATAAAAGCCAAATAAGAACCAATAAAGATGATTGCATGGATGCAAAGGTTTGAGCTCTCCACGAACGATACGATCACGATACTCGGTCGAGAGCCCCTCTTGATAGTACGGCTATCTATCCTATAACCCGATCTCTCAACTAACATCATGAGACCGGTAAAATAAAAGCCCTATCAAGATCATACCTTTGCCTTGCGTATTAATCCACTTGAGGTCGATGAGGATGATCTTCATCTCCTCAAGATGCACCACCTTCCTCGATTGCGCTTTGGTGAAGATTCACTTGATGCTCCCCCATACACCAAGATGGGAGACTCTCTCTTCGGCATATCTTCACTTGGCCTTTCTCTCGATGACGAACACCTTGGCCTTGATCAACAAATGATCTCCTTCCCTTAACCTTGACTCCAACACATGGAGAACAAGCAAGACCTTGACTCCAACACATGGAGACAAGCAAGCTAATGGACACCTACAAATATAGCTCAATGCAAATATTAGTCCATAGAGATTGTCATTAATTACCAAAACCATGCATGGGATCAACCATGCACTTTCAATCTCCCCCATTTTGGTAATTGATGACAATCCCGTTTAAGAGGGTTTATATAATGAATAAAGCATCCTTGCATGACAAACAAGCAAGAATGCAAAGCGCATTAAAGGCAAATGCAACAAAAGCATAAAACCCAAATTCCCTTAAACCCTCTAAACTTCTCCCCCATTGGCATCGATTGCCGAAATGGGAAGAAAAATTTAGAGAGCCAATATAATATGAGTTCCTCCATAAAGGTGTGCATTACTCAAGATATGAGTGAAATCAATTGCACTTATTCATTTACGAATAATTAGAGGAAATCAAACTATATTGAGGATCCAAAGATTGCAAAAGGATGAAATCATTTTAAACATCTCCACAAAGGAGGAAAGTAATCAAAAAGATCCAAAGCAAGAGTTCCAAATAAAATGGAGAAGTTCCCCAATGATCATGCACAAATGAGGAGTGCATAAATATGGCATCCTCACTCCCCCAAAATCATCTAGAACACGCAACTAGTGCAAGAGTGCATAATGCAAAAAGCAAATCATAGCACTTGCACCAAAAAGGTGTGGTTGAGCCATAAAAAGATACCAATTTTCAAAAATTCAACATAAGATAGGCCCAACCGAGATAAAGAGATCTTTTAAAGAAATATATTCACAAGCTTAGGGATACCAATTGGAAACTAAAACCAATTGAAAATGCCAAAAGCTAGTGAGAGCATTTAGTCAAATAAAAATCAACATGCTCACCATGGTAGGCATGAAGTAAAAGATCTTCAAGAAATACATGAGTGTGCAAAGATACCAATAAACAATAAGACAAGCACTCATGAGACAAATTTGGAACCGCCAAAGAATTATAGATGAAAAACAAGGTGGCTCGAGGAAATAGGATACCAACTAAAAGATGACCTCTCTCATATGTATAGGTTTCTTATTAGACAAACCATTGAAGATATACATCCGCAAAGAAACATATACATACGAAATGGTCCGGGAAAAAGATAACAAGGTATCCAAAAGGAAGTCATAAATATACACATGAGATTATTGCATAAAAGCATAGCACATAGCTCAAATTTATCTCATTGTATATAAATGAACTTCAAATATATCAAATGCATCACACATATCACTAAGGGAACAAGAGATAGTGGAGATGCTTTGAGTTAGGCAACAAGTATCACAAGGAAATAATATCAATTGAAGAAAAGGTTTTTGCAAATTCATCACACATATCACAAAGATATATTAAGTGAAGGAAAAAGGCCAAAACCACAACAATTGCATATAAACGCATTCATGCCAAGAGGCAACCTACACAAGGTTGGAACTAGAAAAGTATGCATGGGTAGATACTTGTTACCGAGATGACATTGGTGATGAAGATGATGAGAGTTGGTTTGTCATCAAAGCTTGACTCCGACAATCACACGGTGAGAACACCTTCCTTATGAATGAGGCAAGCATCCAATGCATCTCCATTGTACCTAAAACACAATTAGAGTACAAAATGGTTCCCAAACTCATTGGGTCCCATAGTAGTTAGATAAACTACAATATATAGGAAACACTCCACATAAATATGTGCATATAGATATGAAATTGAATTTCATGCACATCTTAGCCGATTTAGTATTCGGTGGAGTATCCCCTATATATTGGAACTAAAAGGACTAGCATGCCATATAATATAAATGTTAAAGGATATACATACAAAGCCTTTCAAAATCCAAATGGGATACAATTTGGACAAAACACCAAGTAAACCAAGAGGAGAGCACACAAGAGTGTGACACTAAAGGTTGTCCAAATTATATCAAACTCCAAATCAACACAAGATTGAGGAAAAATCAAATCAACAAATGATTGATTCCAAAACACATCAACACATGAAGTGTGATATCAAAAGAAATCAAATCAACACAACAAATGATCGATAAGATACCAATTGAAAAAAAGATACCAATTAAAACAAAAAATATCAACTAGGAGAAAAGATACCAAGAAGAGGATGATACTTGACCGAAATCAAGTAAAGTTAAAATAAAGGCAACAGGTATCAAGACTCCCACAATAAATATCAATTGGAATAAATATCTAAGAGAATATATTAAATTCCAATTAATACCAATTGAAGGTACCAACACAAGATAAAGAAACAAATGCCAATTGAAAGGATAAAAAATTGATAGATAGGTTAGTGTTCTAAATAAAAAGGAATGCTCCCCCAATATTCATGCATTATCTTTGATATTTGCATTTGAATACAAAATGCATGCACAAGGGATCATTACTCTCCATATTTTATACCAACACTAAACACTACCAATTGAAAACTAGGATCCATTCAAAAGGCAAGGAAGGCAAAGGATAAAGCAAATCAACGCAAGAGCCAATGTAAAGATGGTCTACAAAATCCACCACAATTACTAGTGTCACTTGTCATGGACAAGGAGTATATAGAGATATTTCTCGGTGGTATAAAGGAATGATGTACAATACCAACTTCACCGCAAACTAGCAAATGGCAAAAGATATGAATTAAAACACCATTTTTTTCCGACAGGTTTATTGGTAGTTTCAATTATTCGAACCAACCGGCAAAGCCATGGTTAGAATAAAAGTAAATAAATGGTTTCTCACATAATATATGGAAATGCATATTAGAGAAAAACCACACCAAGCAAGCCCATGCAAACAAGAGCCAAAAGATAACCAAAGGAAATTAGAACTTGTTCGAGCAAACATGCCACATAGGAGAAAGATAATTTGCAATATCAACTCTAAGTGGCAAACCTCAAATGTTCACATTTTTATGGGATCGTAATATGTACATAGCTTATTACTCCCCCATAATGTGATGATTCATTTTAATTTTAAACAAGAGGCAAATAAAACCAACTAGAGAAATTAATGGACATTGTAGAATTTGAATTTCTCATGAATATGACATACCACATAGTAGCTAGATAATATTGAAATATCAATACTAGGTGGTGTCCTTCATGTACTCACATTTTTAGGTTTGTGAAGTGCACAAAGCACATCACTCCCCCAAAATGGGATAGTCCATTAATAACTCAAAGAGCCAAATGAAATCCACACAAGATTTAAAAAGCTCAACACACAAATTACACATACATGATCGAAAAGTCCAAACGGAGGCCGAGCTACATGTAGCTCTTTATCTGGCCTGTCCGTGTGCTTAGCGATTGGTGAACAGGTGTACTTTGGTGGCGTATTCAACATGTATGTCGAATTTTTTATTTCCTGGAAAATCGGGCAGTGGCACATGTCAGATCACTGCCCATTCACGTGGCCTTACTGGGGGCAGCATTTTATCATCAATGCATGTGCATGACGGTGTGTCTCTCTCTCATTTTACCGCAATACTGAACTTTAAACAACACCTGAAATATGTGATGCACATTATGATACAAGGGTGTTAAGATTAGTGCTGCAATTAGCACTAGTTCTTATGATTTACCTCAAAAGGTACTAGTCTTAGCAGATTTTCTTCAACGTTAACATTAGTGCAAATCATCACATATTGACGAAAAAGAAATCTCTGTCCATCGGGGATAAACAATAAATACTTATTGATTGTATTCAACAGAACACAATTGTCCACAGAAGATACCGATTTACTATCAACGAACTGAACATTAAATTGCCAAAACGATCTTAACATCAAATTGCAGATTTATCAACACGAAATGAACATCTGATTTCTCAAAAAATGTACACCCAATGTATAAGACCAGATACAAAATACGTAGTACTTCAGCAGTTCAGCTTTACACTCTAATTACTGCAATAAAAAAATTATTTGGAGGGCAATCCATGCTCAACAAGCTAGAACCGAATCTCACTAGTGGTTAACTTTTGTTTCTGAAAAAATACCACCAAGGCACCAACAAGAAAAAATATCATCATATAATCAAATCAGAAAATGGTGTTCAATCACGTTGTGAATCTTGAACAAATTCAATTAGATCAAAACAAAAGGAAGAATATTTTTGTATTTCAAATACAATTTTGAAGACTCAGCAAAATAGGCACAACTTACGAACTCGCTTGCGTCCGAGACATGGCCGCGGCAGAGATTTCATTGAGGTTAAATTCTGCAACAGCTAGCCTATCCAGTGGCGGCGCCGGACGTATCCAATCGTGCGCGAGGACGATGACTCTGCGATGACCTCGATGCCGTCGAGCCAAAATAAATCGAGTCCAAGTTGAGGTCACGGATCACTGGAAAGAAGATGACGACCATCACGCGAAGTCGGCGGATTCGTCCATCACAACACCTGGCGCAGATTGATCTGGCCAGGGAGTACAAGGGCGAAGATGAAGACCTCGCCACAGCAAGATCCTGCGCCCCGCATGCTTTCCGTTACTAGATCTGTTTGTTGATTCAAAAAAAAATGGGGATTCAGTAGGTGTGGGGACGAAGACCTAAATAAAGCAGATCAGGCCGCCTACCTCCTCGTCGCCGGTATCCATCGCCATGGTCGTGCGCCGCCATGAGAGAGAGACAGTGAGTTTTCTTTACATGGAGAGGCAGAGAGCTGAGGTGGGGATAGTAGGCGACAGCGATATAGAAGAGAGAGAATGAGTCTCGTACGTGTGTGACCTGAGCAGCTGAGCCATGGAAATTTGGCACATGTTATTGTCAGCTTGATGGGCCAAGTCTATACGCTGACCCAACACTTAATTTTAGTATTCAGGCCCGTATTGGCACGAAACAGCTTTTGGCTCAGATCTCAAACGTCAATTTGGTGGCCAGGATACCGGGCTACATGTAGCCCGGCCTCCATATCGCCACACTCCATACATGATACACAACTAACATACACAACCTTGAGTAACAAGACTAGTAGAAAAGAAGCATATCATATATAAGCACATGCTAGGAACAAAACTAACACATGCAAGGGAGCAAGCAACTTTCAATGTATATATGAGTTAAATACATGTTACCGCAAGGAGGAAGCATTGGATATGAGATAGATATGTGATCCTCCAATTGACTTGGCTTGGGAAATAAAACCATGAAGATCCCTTAATTCTTCAAAAATAGCCAAGTCACCAATGTCCTCCACTGACACCTATTGATCAAGTTTGAGCTTGTTGGTCCCCAACCGAGTTGGGTCCTAAGAGGTTAGTCACAATAGGTTTGGGAACCCAAATGGTGCTTTTCTTGCCACCACTTTGAGCTCCCACATACTTGGCAAACACATTGCCAACTCTATCCTTCCCAAGAGAATAAACATCATCAATTATGATAGGGTTGGATGGGGTACCGTTAGTGCATGAAGAAGCAAAATGACCTTTGCCACGGCAAAGGTAGCAACACCGACTCTTCTTCTTCTTAATAGGCTCCTCAACTTGAGGAGCAATAACTTGAGTCTTCTTGGGAGGTGGCCTTTGTTCAACTCGTGGTTGAGCACGAGATTGAGCAAGAGGCCGCTTCCCTAGTTGCTTCTCACTAAGAGGCATCTTCTTCTTCATTGGGCAATCCCAAACATGGTGCCCTTCTAGCTTGCACTTGAAGCAAGTGATCTTGGCCGGATTCTTGATTTGAACTTGGCCGTTCTTCTTCTTCTCAACCTTGGACTTGATCTTGTTGTTGGAGTTGAATCCAAGTCCACTCTTGTCATTGAGGGATTGTTGCATGCTCAACATGTTGTCAAATGCACGCTTCCCTTCATGACGCTTTTCCAAGCCTTTCTTCATAGAAGTGGCTTGGGCCTTGAACTCTCCTCTTTTCTCTACATGGTTAGTGACAACACAAGTACTAGAGGAGGTAGATGCATCATTGTTAGAGCAACAAGGCAAAGCAAGTAATTCATCACATGAGGTATCTACATTTTTAGTGGATGAACTACTAGGACTAGCACATGGCAATTTAGCATTTTTTGTTATGGTTGTGCTATTATCCACATGAGGCTCACACGATGTTACCTTTGTAGTGACGGCTTCATGAGCCAACTTGAGACAAGCATAGGATGCTAGAAGTTCATCATTAGAGCTAGATAGCTTTTCATGATTTCTTCCAACTTCCCATAGGATGCTAGAAGATTATCATTAGAGCTAGATAGCTTTTCATGACTTGCTTCCAACTTCTCATACTTGCTAGTTAGCAACTCAAGTTGAGCCCTTAGCTCAACATTCTCCTTCATAATAGATGCTTCACAAGAAGTGGAGTTAGTAGCACAAGCATCATTAACTTTAGGAATAGAAGAAGATAACTTGGCAAGCTCATCATTTAATCTAGCATTTTCATTTTTCGTGACTTTATATTTAGCATGAGCATGGTCACGTTCTTTAATGATTTTAGCAATTATATCATTATGAGACTCCTCGATAGAATTTAGTTTCTCCTCAAGAGAAGCACGAGTCTCTTGCTCTTCCTCAAGAGCATCTTCTAACGATGCTTTCTCCATAGCATCATCCCTTTCTATCTTACCTTTTTCTTCAAGGCTTGCTTCCAAGGCCTCAATAGTTTCCCCACGCTCAATAAGAGTGCTCATGATTTCAAAGAGGTTAGCTTGAGCACTTTCATTAGAAGGTAGGGCTTTAAGAATCATTAGACCTTTATTTTGAAGAAGGGCATTAATTTTTTTCATATCAACTTCTTCATCATTATTATCATTATCACTATTATCATCATTGTCATTAGTAGAAAAAGATTTAGCCATGAGACAATGAGAGGTGAAAGATGAAGAATAATTGATTTTTGAACTACTCAAGTTCAAATCTTGTTGCATAGAAAATTGGGGTTCCTCTACATTATTATTAATGCAAGAGTTAGAGTGAACACACGCATTTTCATCATGGCAACAAGATAAAGCAAGCATATCATAAAGAGATTCATTCAAGCAAATTTTTGATGATATGCAAGGACTATCAACACTAGCATGTAAATCATTTATAGTGCTACGAGTGTTTAGGTCCAAAGATAAAGCATTGCAACAAGATCGAGATAAATGATCATCAATAATGAGCTCACTATCAAGGTTGCAAAACCTATCACTACTCACCATTACATTGGATTGTGGCTTACCACATTTTGGTGAAGTAGATGAAGACGAGGGCTCGTCACGGCCGGAGGTGGAGGAAGAACAATCATCCTCAATAGAGTTGGACAAACCATATTTATCTTGTAGCTTGGTCCAAAGCTCATGAACATCCCGGAGAGGCATGATTGACTCGAAAACTACAACACTCACAAATTTGCAAAACTCGTTAGATGCTAGAGCATCTAGATATAAGTTTTTCTCATCCTCTAAAGTCGTACTTGCGTAGTCCTTTGGAGGAGAAAAACCTATATCTAAGATACGCTCAATATTGGGGTCCAAGACCCGTAAATGATTAAGCATATGAGTTTTCCAAACATTAAAATTTGTGCCATTAAATCTAAACAAGGAATTGTGCACTAAATCCCTAGACGACATCTTTACTCTCTAGGCGGTAAAGCCAAACAAGAGAGACGAGGCTCTGATACCAATTGAAAGAACAAACAATGCCCGAGATGTCGCCTAGAGGGGGGGGGGGTGAATAGGCGATTAAAACTTTTTCTAATTAGGGGCTTGATAATTGCGGAATAAAACTATGTGTTTAAATTAACAAGCCAACAACCTAAAATGCTAGGTTCACCTATGTGCACCAACAACTTAAGCTAAGCAATAAAAGCAACAAGGTGATAGCAAGATATGAACTTCAAGCACGAAGGCTATCACAAAGTAAATTGCATAAGTAAAGCTCGGGTATAGAAATAACCGAGGCACGCGGAGACGAGGATGTATTCCCGAGTTCCTCCTTGTTAAGGGAGTACGTCTCGTTGGAGGGGTGTGAGCTCGCCACAAGAGGCCTACTCAAGATGCCACAAAGGCCTCACCCTATTCTCCGATGAACCTCACCCAAGGGATTGGTTCACCTTCCACTATCGGAATCCTTCGGGGC
This sequence comes from Puccinellia tenuiflora, assembly GCA_012064385.1. Classification (NCBI taxonomy): domain Eukaryota; kingdom Viridiplantae; phylum Streptophyta; class Magnoliopsida; order Poales; family Poaceae; genus Puccinellia; species Puccinellia tenuiflora. The sequence continues at coordinate 3,630,140 of QRDG01000473.1, read as the reverse complement.
GGATTCCGGAGCCCTTTACAACTTCTTCTTGGGGCACACACCCACAACTCAATTGGGGGCTCCCAAACTCGTGCCGAAGCTTCACAACTCGAAGTCTTCGCGGCACCTCCAACCGTCTAGGGTACACAATGCACCCAAGAGGCAACAAGCTCTTGGGAACACAATGCACCCAAGAGTAACAAGCTCTTCAACATCGATCTTCACGTATCACCGTGGAGGGAGCAACCCGATGCAACAAATACAAAAGGCAAGAGCACACAAAGTGCTCAAATCCTTCACTCCCAAATTCCAACCAAAGCAACTAATGCTATGGAGGGAATAAGAGAGGAAGAACAAAGAGGATGAACACAAAGCAACCCCAAAATCTAGATCCACAAGTTTCCCTCACTTAGAGGGGATTTTGATTGGTGGAATGGTAGATCTAGATCTCCTCTCTTGAATCCCTAAGTTTGGGCAAGAATCATTGGAGGGATGGAGAGGAATCAAGCTCACAAGGTTAGCAACAATGGAGGAGAGAGAAGAGCAAGTGAGCTAGAAAAACGAGCAGCTTTCACTTGGGGGAAGAAGGGGGCTATTTATAGCCTCCCCCAAAAACTAGCCGTTATGTGCAGAAATCGCACATAGCGGTACTACCGCTGGAGTAGCGGTACTACCGCCGATGATATCCGGGCGGTACCCCGGGTACCACAACACCCAGCTGCTACGGTACCTCAGAGAGGTACCGCTGCACTCCAGGCGAGCGGTACTACCGGTGGGCGGCCGGTACTACCACCGGACCCCTTCGATTCAAATCTAAGGGTCACAACGGTAGAACGTGGCAGCTACCGCCAGGGTACCGGAGGGATAGGCAGTACACAAAAAGGGTCTAGCGGTACCTCTGGCGGTACCACCAGCGGTAGTACCGCTGCCTGAAGACAGCGGTACTTCCGCGGTACTACCGCCAGGGGTAGTAGCCGTTGAGCATTAGTAGTCCCACTCCAGGAGGAGCGGTACTACCGCTGCCACAGCGGTACTACCGCCAGACAGAGAAGAACTGCAGAAGCCTGAAACTGAATAACTTTTGCGTGGAAGCTCCGAATCGAGTGAATCCAATTTTGTTGAAAAGAGGACGACAAGAATAAGACTACAAAAAGTCAAAATATTGAAACAAGCAAGGGAGATTGTGCAAAGGGTTGGAAAGGTGAGACCTTTTCAAGCGGATGAACCGGCAAAATCTCCAACACCGAAAACGCATAAGCTTTTCATCAAGACTCCGTTTTCAATGATCTTGGGCTTGTTTCGAAGATAGTCACAAGCCCTACAAGATCATGCACATACACATCATAGTCTATCATGTGAGGAGAAAAACATAAGTAGAGAGTTTGACCTCTCGTAGAAGAGACAAACCGGTAAAACCTCCGATATCAAAAACGCAAGAAGATATTCATGAGATCCGTTTTTGGTGAACTAGAGCTTGGTATGGAGATGAACACAAGCTCTAAATTCTCACATGGATAAAAGCCAAATAAGAACCAATAAAGATGATTGCATGGATGCAAAGGTTTGAGCTCTCCACGAACGATACGATCACGATACTCGGTCGAGAGCCCCTCTTGATAGTACGGCTATCTATCCTATAACCCGATCTCTCAACTAACATCATGAGACCGGTAAAATAAAAGCCCTATCAAGATCATACCTTTGCCTTGCGCATTAATCCACTTGAGGTCGATGAAGACGATCTTCATTTCCTCAAGACGAACCACCTTTCTTGATTGCGCCTTGCTTGGTGAAGATTCACATGTGGCTCCCCCATACACCAAGATGGGGGAAGAACCATTTCGGCATATCTTCACTTGGTCTTTATCTTGATGACGAACACCTTGGCCTTGATCAACAAATGATCTCCTTCCCTTAACCTTGACTCCAACACATGGAGAACAAGCAAGACCTTGACTCCAACACATGGAGACAAGCAAGCTAATGGACACCTACAAATATAGCTCAATGCAAATATTAGTCCATAGAGATTGTCATTAATTACCAAAACCATGCATGGGATCAACCATGCACTTTCAGGGGGGTGTGAATTTACATCGGACGAGTTCAATTCATATTGTGAAAGTCATGCCATTAAGCGGTACTTGACTGCTCCATACTCTCCACAGCAAAACGGAGTGGTGGAACGTAGGAATCAAACTGTTGTTGCTATGGCGCGGAGCATGATGAAAAGCAAAGGAGTTCCTGGAAGATTTTGGGGAGAAGTTGTGGTGATGGCAGTCTATCTTCTCAATAGGGCGCCTACAAAGAGTGTTGAAGGCATGACACCGTATGAATCATGGTGCGGTCAGAAGCTCAATGTTGCTCATCTTCGCACGTTTGGCTGCATAGCACACATAAAACCGGTGAGAGGACATGTTGGCAAGCTTGCCGACCACAGTACATCGATGATCATGATTGGCTATGAGTCTGGTTTGAAAGCCTACTGTGCGTACAATCCCACTACCAAGCGGGTATGCGTGACGCGCGACGTGGTCTTCGAGGAGGACAGACCATGGAACTGGGATGCAGCGGAGTCTAACCAGCCAAAAACTAATGAAAATTTTCATGTTACTTATAGCTATGTTGAGCAGGGTGAGCGTGGAGATGATCGTGGTGAATCAGGAACACCAACGACGCGTGGTGGTGACGGCGACGGGTCAAGTGGCGGCGAGGGACCTTCCCTCAAGTCACCGGGGACGCCTGCTGCTGGGAGCGCTGCCACGACAGGAAACGGCGAAATCACTGCCACAGCAGCATCCTTTGTCGCGGTAGGGAAATCGCCAGAAAACACTGCCTCGGCAGCAGAAGCAGCTGGCTCAGCAGAAAATTCTGCCGCGGCAGGAAATCAGCCCGGGAGCGCAGCTACGACAGATGACGTCCTAGATACGCCAAGGACGGAGGTACCAGCATCTCCTCCGACGAGAACACGGTCGCCTACGCCTGAGAAGCTACGGCCGGTGTGTTGGGAATATGCCCTAGAGGCAATAATAAAATGGTTTATTAAGCATATTCATGTTTATGATAATAGTTTATTATCCATGCTATAATTGTATTAAATTGAAACATAATACATGTGTGGAATATAAACACCAGGAGTCCCTAGTGAGCCTCTACAGGACTAGTTCGTTGATCAAGAGATAGTTAGAGTTTCCTAACTATGGACTTGTTATAGTCACTTGATAACGGAGTCACGTCATTGGGTGAATGACTTGATGGACATGACCCAAATAATAAAGAGTTACAATTAATCGTGTCACAAAAGTTTTGTTGTCAACACTTTTAATATGCCAAATATAGTTTCCTTAGACCATGAGATTATATCACTCCCGTTCACCGGAGGAATACTTTGTGGACATCAAACGTCACTTCGTAACTGGGTGATTATAAAGGTGGCTTTCAGGTATCTCCGACGGTGGGTTGTTGGGTGATATGAATCAAGAGTGGGATTTGTCCCTCCATGTGACGGAGAAGATATCTCCAGGCCTTCTCGGTAATATAGCATCAAAAGTCTGCAGACATGTGATTAGGATGTAATCACCGGGATCCTATATTATGGACGAGTAAAGAGAAATTGCCGGTAACGAGATTAAACTGGACATGGGGATGTCAACGATTAAATCTCGGGCAAGTAAAATATCGTGAGACAAAGGGAATCGTATATGAGATTAATTGAATCTCCGACATCGTGGTTCAATCGAGAAAAGAGTTTCGTTGAGTGTATAGGAATTAATATGGGCATCCCGGTCCCGCTATTAATTATTGATATGATCATGTCTATGCATTCCCGAACCCGTAGGGTCACACACTTAACGCTCCGATGAAATTAGGTTTTGCGATGAATTAAATGATGAAACGAACGAATGGTGATTCGGAGTCTCGGATGAGATCCCGGATGTCATGAGGAGTTCCGGAGGAGTCCGGAGAATAAGATTCATATATGGAAAGTGGTTTCCGGAGGTATCGGAAAAGTTCCGGGAAATTTGTATAGGGTACCGGAAGGTTCTAGAATGTTCTAGAGGGGTCTAGAAGTGGGACCCACATATTGTATGGGGGCCCACATGGACAAAGGGGGTGCAGCCACCACATGGGTGTGCCGCACCACCCAAGGCCCACATGGGCCAATCCGTGTGGCCCTAGGAGGGGAGCCGGCCGAACCCTAGGAGGAGTCCTAGGGGGACTCGGCTTGGGGGCCAAGCCACCCTTTGGCCGGCCGGCCCTAGGGCTCCCCCTCCACCTATATAAAGGGTGGGGGGTGGGGAGGGGTGCGTGACACCCTAGAGGCTGCCGCCCCAAGCACCCCAAGCCGCACCACCTCCTCCACCTAAACCCTAGCCGTGCCACCCCTCTCCCGGAGGGCTGCCGCCATCACCTCTCCACCTCATAACCAACACACCCCTCTAGTCCTAGGGGGCTGCTGCGTCACCTCCTCCTCTCCCTCGCCCCGTGCTTGGCTTGGCGAAGCCTCGCTCGTGGAGATCGTCATCATCACCACCACACCGTCATGTTGCTGAGATCATCAAGGCCACGTCTACCTCACTTGCGGGATCAAGGAGTAGACATCTTCATCGAGTTGTACGTGTGGATACTGCGGAGGTGCTGCCCGTTGCTGCACTTCGTCGGATTGGATCTCGAGGATAATACATCTCCTCGCGACTAGACGAGTCTAGTTGCGGGGATCGACTAGCCAACCCCTGCACCGACAAAACGCATTTGTTCGATCTTCAAGGGTAAGAGATTGGATCTCACCTTCGCTATCTTCATCTAGTAGATCTAGATCCTTGGGGTTTATTCCGCTTGTTGCGTAGGAATTTTTTTGTTTTCTATGCTACGACCCCTTTCAGTGGTATCAGAGCCTAGATCTATTCGTAGAAGTTGGTGCGATTAGAACACAAGGAGTTGTGGGCGTTGATATTTGATGTTGCTACCTTCTAGCATGCGCTTTGCATCTTTGCAGTATTGTGAGATTGAAGCGGCCCGGACCAACCTTACTCGTCCACGCACGAGAGACCGGTTCCACGACTGACATGCAACTTGTTTTGCATAAGTGGCTGGCGGGTGTGTGTTTTTCTTGCTTTAGTGAGGGTGCAATTTTCAATGGAAGTCCTTTCAAAAGGATGAGTAAATAAGCAACTATTATATCACCGTTGTGGTTTTGCATATATTAGAACGGTTCTATCTTTTGACCCAAGCCACGTAAAAACTACATAAACAAAGTAGAGGACGTCTAACTTGTTTTTGCAGGGGGTCATGTGATGTGGTATGGCCAATGTGTGATTTGTGATAATGTATGCAATGATCATGTTTGTAATATTTCGCAACTTGCATGTCGACGAGTACGGCAACCGGCAGGAGCCATATGGTTGTCTATTATTTTATGTGACCTGCGTGTCATTGAATCACCATGTAATTGTTTTACTTTATCGCTAAGAGTAGCAATAGTAGTAGTTACAATAGTTGGTGGACAACCATGGTGATGGCGCCACAATGATGGAGATCATACCGGAGATGGAGATCATGCCGGTGCTTTGGAGATGGAGATCAAAAGCACAAGAAGAAAGGCCATATCATATCACAATTTTGAATTGCATGTGATGTTAATCCTTTTATGCACCTTATTGCTTGCTTAGATGTGATCGCGATGGTAGCATGATAAGGTGATCTCTCACGTCAATATCAAGATAATTAAGTGTTCTCCCCTAGTATGCACCGTTGCGAAAGTTCATCGTTTTGAAGCATCACGTGATGATCGGGTGTGATAGATTCAACGTCCACATACAACGGGTGTAAGCCAGTTTACACATGCATGAAATACTACGGTAGATCTTGACGAGCCTAGCATGTACAGACATGGCCTCGGGAACACGGAACCGAAAGGTTAAACACGAGTCATATGAATGATATGATCAACACTGAGTTGTTCACCATTGAAGCTACATCATCTCACGTGATGATCGGTTGTGGTGTAGTGGATTTGGATCGTGTGTCACTAAACAACCAGAGAGATGTTAAGTTTAGTGGGAGTTCATGTAGTAATTTGATTAAGATGAACTAGAATTATCATAAACAAATGTCCTAAGAAAATGTCTTTGCAAAAATCCTTGTAGATCATGGCAGACTACGATAACTTGTTCGTAGCTGAGGAGCTGCGTCTTGATGGGTCAAATTTCATCGAGTGGTACCAACGTCTTAGAGAAGTCCTATCGACCAATGATGAACTCTACGTGTTACATGAAACTTTAGAAGAGAAACCCAAAGCTTCTGCAAGTTACAACAAGCGTATGGCTTGGCTCAATCAGAGTAAGACTCACATTCAAGTCAAATGGTTGATGAGTGTCTTCATGAATTCAGACCTGGCCAAACAATTCAAGAACTTGAGTGCCATTGAGACTGTCACTGAGCTAAAGAAAATGTTCATAGCACAAGTGAGAATTGCGAGGTTTGAAGGTCTAGATGAATTTCTTTCAACTAAGATGGAAGAAAATGATTGCTTGGAGGAGCATCTGAAGAAAATGTATAGGATATATTACACTCTTGTGGATGCTTGGGATATGGAGATGAGTGACGAATTCGCGATAGATGGGCTGTTGCGTTCGCTTCCCCCCAGATTCAAGAATTGTGTCAGAGACTATGTCAAGAAAAGGGATTCGATCACTTATCCTGAACTGGTGTCTCGACTTCGTCAGATCGAAAAGAATCCCATAGCAAGAAAAGTAGTCAATGCAGAAGGTATATTTTGATATACAAGTTATAAATGTTTAATGTCCCATTTACACTTGTGGTGAGCTAAGTATTTGATACTTGTGCTGTTTTGTGAAAACAGGGCCTGCCGTTTGAGAAGTGCATGGAGGGACTGAGTGGATTTCGCGGAAAGAAGGCAATCAAGGAGTTGATGCTGGCGACATTCTACTTCTACATTTATCGTTTTAAATTAGAGGATTTGAATGAGTTTTGTAATCGAATTAAGTGTGATCTTTAAATTAGTGTGTCTCGATTTGTGAGATGGTCATTCATGTTAAAGACAAGTGGTTGTTCTATTTTCATGAGTAATCCTTTTTGGTGATCACGTTTCGATTATGAGATTATTGTCCTTTGTTTGATTTAAACGATAATTAGCTAAACATTTATAAAATATGAAACATGCTAAAAATATCCAATACTTGATGATGAGGTTTGTTTTAATTGTACTATAGTGTTGAGGAGCATTTGGATGCGCACCACTAAGTAGTATGATTAAAAATGCCATTTTCTGAAAATGCCATGAGTAGCTGAAAATAAACACAAGTGTTGGTTGAATCTTTCCAGTGAATAAGAAACATCATTATTTTGAGTGCTTAATCGTGAATGAGTAAATAGGTGTATTTATTCAAGTTATGATGAGACCATAAAAGTAAAGGATATTAATTTAACAAGATAATTGAGTCTTTTCGATTTGATCAAAAGAGACGAAATATTTGAGTTATTGTTTAGTATGCAGACTTGTGACAAGTGTTATCACAAATTGCAATATTTAGAGTTTATTCAAAAGTGTTTTGATGAAACCTAAAGTATTTTAGTCACATTATATTTTGATATTATGTGGTCATAGAAATGGGATTTAGAATTAAGGTTTTATTTGTATCATTTAGATTTATTTTGATAACACTCTGTTTTAAATAAAGGATCTATTTAATGATTTGCATTTCGCATATGAGTTATGTGAAATAGTGGTTTCAGTAATTATGGGATAATTAGAAACTATAGCAAATGGAGTTTTGTAGTATATTCATATGAGATTATGAATAGAGATTCCACAATATGAGACTAAAAGGGACAAACCAATTTGCTTGGTTGTGTCAAGTATTTTAGTGGTTTTATCGTGAAATGGTTTCATGGATAAAAGAATTGTTGGAATAAATTGAGAAAGCTAAAACCTTGTATGTTTATGTATCAAGTGGCACATGTAAAGTGCTATGTTGGTTAAAACTTGACACATAAAAGAATTTAATGATAGTGATCATTGAATTTTGGTTTAGCTTGTCTAAAGAGAAGTAGGATTCAAGAATATGAAATTTGTCAAAGTTGCAAATAATATTCATGATTTACTTGTCATGTTTGAGAAACAAGACATACCTGCGAAACTACAAAAGTAAGAAATAGAAACTTTAAAATACGAAAGTGACTTAGAGTCATCCTATGTTAAGTTTAAATCACAAGTAATTGTTACTTGATTTTGTGAAAGCGATGTTTCACATATTTATTCTTCAAAAGGTTTTGGAAGGAATAAATAAAACTTGCTGAAGAGAAGCACAAGAGGTAAATCTCTTTAAAACAGATTCAATGTTGTTAACTACATGGTGTAGTTGTGCTTAAAGTCAAGAGGATTGATGCTAGCAGAGTACTAGTATTTCGTATATGAGTTCTCGATTTTAATGGTTAAATGAGAATTTTGGAGGAGTCCAAAGTATCGAGAAAGTGCATAAGAAACTGAGTGGGATCTAATTAACATATGTGGTGACATATATTAAGTTAGAGCAGAAACTATTTTCCATGATCAAAATATGTGGAGACATATGTTTGAGTGGGAGTTGTTTAATCATGGTCAAATATAGAGATAACATATTTCTGAGTGGGAGCCATAGTGGGTTTCACAATTTAATATGTGTATGGTGTATATTTGAGTGGGAGTTTACAACATCTTTATTGAACGAAATGGAGATTTCGTGAATGTTGTAAATATTGTCATGGACCAATGCATAACTTGTGAAGTTAGTTTAAACGTCAAATATCCATGGAGATGGATGTATCTATGGAGGATAGATATGTTTGATAAACATTAAAGTCAGGATGTTTAACCTAAACAAGTTTTGAAGGAGTTCAAAAATTAAAACAAGAGAAGAATGGTTCATCTCTTTGTAAGGAATAGGTGAAACATTGAGTTGGTAACTCAGTACAAAAATTGATGGTTGGAGGATATGTTGGTATTCACTATGAATGGTTCATAGGTCTGAACATATGAGAACCATGTGTTTGTATTTGACGATATGTGACCCAAGTTCTTAGTTGGAAGAACATGTTAAATGAGGAGTCATTTTTCATGAAATTGAGATGAATTTAGAAAGTGGTAGACTTGGTTGAAGTCATAAAGCCAAACTAAATTGGAGATCTCTTAAAATCAGAAGCATAGCGAAAGCATGATCGAAAATATCGAAGTGACATGGTACACTGTCGATTTGTTAAGTCTACAACATATAGGAGTATATGATTAATTCTAGGATTAAAATAAGATACAATATTTTTGGTTTGAGAAAGTTGTTTCAAGATTGAGTGAGTTCCGGATGCACATGCTATGTGAAAGTCCTTTTGATTGATCATACGTCATGTAGGCATAAAGGGATACAAGCATCGCACTCTGTAACCAAACATATTATATTCATTATATGATAATGAATTCTATCATGGGATGATAAGGAGTTTATCATGTGTTGATAAAGTAATGTCAAATTAGGTGACAGTTACGATTTTGCAAAGGACATAAAGAGCTGCATAGTACAGAGCACGGACATAACCTCTTCCACAAGCAAACATGATCAGCACTGAGACTTCATGAGTGAGACTCTATGTTTGTTGGATCGAGAAAAATGTAAACTAGATTATTGACTCTAGTGCAAGTGGGAGACTATTGGGAATATGCCCTAGAGGCAATAATAAAATGGTTTATTAAGCATAATCATGTTTATGATAATAGTTTATTATCCATGCTATAATTCTATTAAATGGAAACATAATACATGTGTGGAATATAAACACCAGGAGTCCCTAGTGAGCCTCTACAGGACTAGTTCGTTGATCAAGAGATAGTTATCCTAACTATGGACTTGTTATAGTCACTTGATAACGGAGTCACGTCATTGGGTCAATGACTTGATGGACATGACCCAAATAATAAAGAGTTAAAATTAATCGTGTCACAAAAGTTTTGTTGTCAACACTTTTAATATGCCAAATATAGTTTCCTTAAACCATGAGATTATATCACTCCCGTTCACCGGAGGAATACTTTGTGGACATCAAACGTCACTTCGTAACTGGGTGATTATAAAGGTGGATTTCAGGTATCTCCGACGGTGGGTTGTTGGGTGATATGAATCAAGAGTGGGATTTGTCCCTCCATGTGACGGAGAAGATATCTCCAGGCCTTCTCAGTAATATAGCATCAAAAGTCTGCAGACATGTGATTAGGATGTAATCACCGGGATCCTATATTATGGACGAGTAAAGAGAACTTGCCGGTAACGAGATTAAACTGGACATGGGGATGTCAACGATTAAATCTCGGGCAAGTAAAATATCGTGAGACAAAGGGAATCGTATATGAGATTAATTGAATCTTCGGCATCGTGGTTCAATCGAGAAAAGAGTTTCGTTGAGTGCATAGGAATTAATATGGGCATCCCGGTCTCGCTATTAATTATTGATATGATCATGTCTATGCATTCCCGAACCCGTAGGGTCACACACTTAACGCTCCGATGAAATTAGGTTTTGCGATGAATTAAATGATGAAATGAACGAATGATGATTCGGAGTCTCGGATGGGATCCCGGATGTCATGAGGAGTTCCGGAGGAGTCCAGAGAATAAGATTCATATATGGAAAGTGGTTTCCGGAGGTATCGGAAAAGTTCCGGGAAATTTGTATAGGGTACCGGAAGGTTCTAGAATGTTCTAGAGGGGTCTAGAAGTGGGACCCACATATTGTATGGGGGCCCACATGGACAAAGGGGGTGCAGCCACCACATGGGTGTGCCACACCACCCAAGGCCCATATGGGCCAATCCGTGTGGCCCTAGGAGGGGAGCCGGCCGAACCCTAGGAGGAGTCCTAGGGGGACTCGGCTTGGGGGCCAAGCCACCCTTTGGCCGGCCGGCCCTAGGGCTCCCCCTCCACCTATATAAAGGGGGGGTGGGGAGGGGTGCGTGACACCCTAGAGGCTGCCGCCCCAAGCACCCCAAGCCGCACCACCTCCTCCACCTAAACCCTAGCCGCGCCACCCCTCTCCCGGAGGGCTGCCGCTATCACCTCTCCACCTCATAGCCGCTGCACCCCTCTAGTCCTAGGGGGCTACTGCGCTACCTCCTCCTCTCCCTCTCCCCGTGCTTTTCTTGGCGAAGCCTCGCTCGTGGAGATCGTCATCATCACCACCACACCGTCGTGTTGCTGAGATCATCAAGGCCACGTCTACCTCGCTTGCGGGATCAAGGAGTAGACTTCTTCATCGAGCTGTACGTATGGATACCGCGGAGGTGCTGCCCATTGCTGCACTTCGTCGGATTCGATCTCGAGGATAATACATCTCCTCGCGACTAGACGAGTCTAGTTGCGGGGATCGACTAGCCAACCCCTGCACTGACAAAACGCGTTTGTTCGATCTTTAAGGGTAAGAGATTGGATCTCACCTTCGCTATCTTCATCTAGTAGATCTAGATCCTTAGGGTTTATTCCGTTTGTTGCGTAGGAATTTTTTTTGTTTTCTATGCTTCGACCCCTTTCACGGTGTTGGAGTTATATCCAGAAGAGGCTCTACGCACGATTAACCCTGTCCGGGCACCGAAGAAAGGAGGACGAGGGAGAGGTCACTGCCTTCTAACAGAAAATGAAGAACCGACCAGATTTGAAGAACAGAACTGCCCGTTGGTGTCGTGCGATGGATGAAGAGTTGGGATCAATTCTTGACAATGAGACATGGAGTCTTGTTGATCTTCCCAACGGGCAAAAGGCAATTGGACTCAAGTGGGTATATAAGCTGAAGAAAGATGCCGAGGGAAAGGTGGTAAAGCACAAAGCAAGGCTAGTTGCAAAGGGCTACGTACAAGAGCAAGGAATTGACTTTGAAGAAGTGTTTGCTCCGGTTACACGTATGGAATCGCTGAGGCTGCTAATTGCACTCGCAGCACAGTAGGCGTGGAAATTACACCATATGGATGTGAGGACGACGTTTCTTAATGGTGAGTTAGAGGAGGAGGTCTATGTGAAATAGCCACCTGGTTACATTGAAGAAGGGGCTGAACACAAGGTGTTGAAGTTGAAAAAAGCTTTGTACGGCCTAAAGCAAGCACCTCGTGCATGGAATATGAAGCTTGATCGCACATTGATATCACTTGGGTTTGAAAGGTGTCCACTTGAACATGCTATGTACAAGGGAGGAAAAAGGGCAGATCATCTACTAGTTGGTGTCTATGTTGATGATTTGTTGATTACAGGTGCTGATGAAGGAGAAGTTGTAAATTTCAAGCTGCAGATGAAAGAATTATTCAATATGAGTGATTTGGGGCTGCTTAGTTATTATCTTGGCATAGAGGTACAACAGAAACCGGGTGTTATTACACTATGTCAGGAAGCTTATGCAAAGATAATTCTTGAAAAAGTGTGGCATGGAGGCTTGGAATCTGTCTCAAGTACCTATGGAACCTCGGTTGAGGTTGAGTAAGAGAAGTGAAGCACCAGAAGTTGATGCAACCGAATACAAAAGTATAGTTGGAAGTCTAAGATACTTGGTTACCAGGCCTGATTTAGCATATTCGGTTGGTATTGTGAGTCGCTATATGGATGCGCCCACAACTAAGCACATGAGTGCGGTTAAGCATATACTTCGGTACGTGAGAGGGACCACTAACTTTGGTTGTGATTATGAAAGGGATGGAGGAGGCAAAGTAAAGCTGCACTGCTACAGCGATAGTGATATGGCAGGAGATATAGATGACCGTAAAAGTACTTCGGGTATCGCATATTTCCATGGGAGAAATTTAGTGAGCTGGGCATCACAGAAGCAGAAAGTCGTGGCACAATCATCCTGTGAGGCGGAGTATATTGCAGCAGCTACCGCAGCACGTCAAGGTGTGTGGTTAGCTCGGCTACTTGGTGATCTTACAAACCAAGAGCCAGAAGGAGTGGTGTAGTATGTTGATAACAAATCTGCTATCTCTCTATGCAAGAATCAGGTGCATCATGATAGGAGTAAGCACATAGATACGAAGTATCATTATATACGAGAGTGTGTGGAAGAGAAGAGGATGGAAGTCAACTACGTATGCACCGATGATCAGCTTGCAGATATTCTGACCAAGTCTTTGGGGTGACTAAAGTTCTTGGAGATGCGCGAGAGGATAGGCGTCCAAGCTGTGAAGTAGGCACGTCGTGCTTAGGGGGGTGATTGTTGGGTTTAAGCACGACGACAAGTCGTGTTGTGCAAGGACTCCACCCTAGTCCTATATATACATGTAATACCCCCCTGTAAACCCTAGATCGAAAAGCAATAAGAAACCAAACGTCCGACACGGACGTTTTGCAATCCAATCTGTGCCGCGTGCGTGTGTTGTATTCGTGTTCCCCGTGATAATTCTCGTGCAGGTGTAGATCGAGGGCCATCACGCACCCCAGCAGGCTCCATGTCTCATCGGCTAGGGCACACTCGAAGAGGAGATGGCGAGTAGTCTCCACCGCCGGGCAGGAGGCACAAGTCGCGGAAGGAGCACACCCCTTGGAGTGGAGGTTGATGCGGGAGCTCAGACGGTCGGCGTTGGCAAGGATACAGAAGATTTTAATCTTCCACGGGAGCCTCGATCTCCAGGAGGTGATGGCAGGCCTCACCGAGGCGGTATGTATAATCCTATGAACAATGCAATCCACTAGTAAGATTTATCAGTACAACTAGCTAAACCCTGTTTTATTAAACAAGTCGCCTTCCCAATACAACTGCTTCTTAAAATCGCCATGCATACATAACAACCATCACTACCATCAGGAAAGGCTAACCGTTTTGTTTCAAAAAATAGTGAAAGGCAAAATAAAAAAAAAAATAGTGAAAGGCAGGGGGACAGGAGAGTGCGGCAATAGCAACGTGAATGTGCTTGACTTGACGTATCGAAGCTCTTATGCTGCACAGTCCACACTCCACACTCCACACCCATGGGCCATGGCTATATGAAAGTATGAAACGGCCGTCTTACACCATCATCAAGTATACAAACAATACAATTGAACTATAGCTCAGCCCTCTCCTCTGGTTCTTGCTCCCTGGGCTCTCCCGGCCGATGGGGGACCTGCACGAATCATTCACGGAAGGCGTCGTCTTCCTGCCGGTCATCGACCTTTCCCGCGGCCGCGACGAGGTCAGCCGCGCCATCCTCGACGCCGGCAAGAACATCGGCTTCTTCCAGGCTAGTCCAAGCATTCTCGTTTACATCTTGTATATATCGATGGCTTTGCCCATTACTTTTCGCGTCACTTACACGGGTTAGTCAAGTCGAAATGGATAAATTAAGCAGGTGGTCAACCACGGCGTGACCGAGCAGGCGATGCGGGACATGGAGGCGGCGTGCCGTGAGTTCTTTGCGCTGCCGGCGGATGACAAGGCGGCGTTCTACTCGGAAGACAACGGGAAAACAAACCGGTACTTCTCCGGCAGCACGTATCAGACCGGCGGCAACAAGTACTGGATCGACTGCCTCCGCCTCGGCTGCTCCATCCCTGCCGGCGACAGCAAGAACAACTGGCCCGACAAGCCCCAAAACCTCCGGTAGAAAATCACGATCCACTATCACAATTTTAGTTTGTTCAGTATCTGACAGGGCGGAAAGAGAGCGATTCCATGATTTGCCGCTGACTCTATAGCTCTAAATGCAGGGAGGTCGTCGAGAAGTTCACGGTGCTCACAAGAGACATGGGGATGGAGCTGCTGCGGCTGCTGTGCCAAGGCATGGGGCTCCGGACTGACTACTTCGACGGGGATCTCGGCGGCGCCGACGTGATCGTGACCCTCAACCACTACCCAGCATGTCCAGACCCGAGCACGATGATTGGCCTACCACCACACTGCGACCGGAACCTCCTCAGCATCCTCCTCCCCAGCGCAGTCCCTGGTCTCCAGTACTCCCACAATGGTGAATGGATCGACGTCGAGCCCTTGCCCAACGCCTTCATCGTCAACTTGGGACTTCCACTCGAGGTAACTGATCTGTCGTACGTTTTGATCGAACTGCTTCCCTCAAATGGTAGTGAGGAGCCTGGTTGATCGGTATGTTGTTGTAGGTTGTGACCAACGGCATGCTTAAGAGCATAGAGCACCGTGTGGTGACCAACACGACGATGGCGCGGACGTCGGTGGGGACGTTTATCACGCCGACCAAAGACTGCCTCATCACCCCCGCTGAGGATTTCCTTGGCGAGGAGAACCCGCCGCGCTACCACGCTGTCACGTACGCCGACTTCAATCGCATCCACGGCACTGTAAAACATGGGTTATGTGGCGTTAAAACGACCAACCTCAAGATTAAAGAAACAATGAGCACAAAGATCTGAAGGCAAAACAAGGACGACGACCCTTAAGATTTGGATTGACGCCCTTAAGTTAGACTTGTCAGGTCTATGAAAATTAAGACATCTTTTGTGCGATGTTATGATGCGACAAGAAACCACAACTAGTGGATTTATTAAAACTAGCAAACATGCCCGTGCGTTGCTACGGTAGAATAAGAAAAATAAAATAAAATAAAATTATATAATTAAAATAAGTAGGTGAATAATACGAAGGTAATAGAGTTGATATTCCACTACACCCTCGAACATATAATTAAAATTAAGTTTTTTGTTTCATCCTTGCTCCATCTCTCCGTCAACTATCGTGTCTGCTGGACTTGGAGTTTTTGTAATGATGGCACATAACGAAACATATATCCCAACTTGAATTGTTCAATGATGGCAATAATAATCAAAATAAAGTATCAGGTCATTATATGGTCATGAGTGTATGTTATTTAGATTATCTAGGCTATCAGAACTTCACAACAATGCAAACTATGTAAGGACCGTCGGATGCTATGCTATTTTTTTTAAAGAAATTGAGGGAGCAAGATGAGCAGTGCTATTGATGCTGGCTTGGCAATAGCTAGCTAGTTAAAGATGGATGGATGGATTCTTTTGCTTTACTGTGAAGATCTCGTTGGTACGTACTCCCTCTAGTATCACATGAACAAAAAAAAAAGCTGGTTGGTTGGGTACGTACGGGCTGGCATCGCGTTGCTGGAGTTAAACATGGTCAGATCGTGCGCGCTGAGGATCGATGTTTGTGGAGGCTCGATTTGTACAATCGATCTGTCCCGCAAACTCCCGATTGCGCCGCAGGACTCATCCAGTGTCCGGAGCTCCACCTTCGTCGGTGGCGCCGGCAGCTTGAACACCAACGGCCATGGTCATGGCCACAGGTTCGGCACCTTCCGGTTTTTTTTCGTTTACCTTGAAAGCCGCCTCATGACTAATTAAATGCATCAGCGTGTGCGGGCTTCTGCATCACGCGGTTGTTCAGTAGCCGCTTCCTTCGATCAACATGCAGTGCGCGAACACGATGCGCCGTCGTCCTCCCGCTTACCCCCAAGCTGGCCCTGTAGGCTCCAATCGACGGAGGCCGACCTTGGTGATCCCCGGCCCGATGCCACCATTGGCGTTGATGCTGCCCTAGCCTGGCCGGCCATCGTGGGCGCGCTCTCCCGAAGGGCCGCGACGTGCTAGTCTGCCGATGGCCATGCTACTGCTGCACGTGTGTTCCGCCGACGATCCTCGTCACTCATCAGGCCTCTAAAACCAAGCACCGGGTTCTTCCCCTCCCCTAATCTGAGGCTATAGTCGAGGGCTTAAAAACGAAAAGGAAATTGCCGTATGCCATCAGGATTTGGAGAAGAAAATTGCCGTATGGCATCAGGACATGAGAGTTGGAGTCGCATTGGAGTATTGGACTGTGTGACCGGGGAAGCTGAGGAAAGCACGCTGCACGATATAGTTCACAACGTTTGGTGGGAGGGCAAATTGGTAAATTTGTGACGGACGGACCGACCAAAGAAACCTTATTGCTTTTATTATTAGGTATAGATTTTCTTCACTTTCAAGTGACCGATAGCTTGTTCGGAACATATGGATTTCAAAATAAATACATGGAACTGGAAGCAGAAGTTTTCAATTTAGTTAGGTATAGCCGTATAGAAAACAACGACTGGCGTTTTTCTAGAGCATCCTAGTACCTAACTGAACCCATAGGTGTTTAGCCTTTCACGGAAACAATAGGCTAGGGCACACCTTGGTCCACCACCTCGTCGGTCATTTTCAATCCAATTTTTACCATGCACGATATCATTCTACCGTTGAATTATGTTCGTCGGTAATGTGGCAACGCAACAGGTGCATGAAATCGAAAATCTCTAAAACATAGGAACATGTGTGATCTAGTTTTAAAATCTCGTCACGAACACTAATCGGTAACGGTTTAATAGATACATTCTTGTAAATAGTTTAAGTATACAATTAATAGATGATGCCATCGACAATGCGCCGGAATATGCATGCATTTCATGTGCTCTCACTATTAAGAGAGGGGCTCACACAAGAACCCACCCTACGTAGAATAATCCGGGGAGGCATGATCCGGATAGAATAGGCAGGCGTGAATTCATTTGTTGGATTGGTCAGAAAAACTCTAATTTATTGAAAGGATGGCATCGCCAATACGAAATTTGTTCTAGATCTGATACATGATCTATTTAATTTTTCTTCCGCTTGCTGACACTATCAAACGCTGCCACCAGATGGTGAGGCTGGATCTAACTCCAAATGAGCCGGTTTGGGCGCCGGGCAGACCTTCCTGCACTCTTCCGCGGTCCACCAGCACTGGTTACCGGGCATCGTTAAGCAGCAGAAACATTTTGAGCCGTTGCAATCGCTCTTTAGACACATTATAGTGTAAACCTTGCTGTCGCCTGCAATGTCCCCGCCCATCTGACGACCACCTACACCAACGAAGAGCGAATCAAAATTATAAACCTTGCTGTTGCTTGTCCTGTATACTGACGGTGAATAGGTACAATATACATATAATGCCAAATATATAGAACAATAATCCTACTAGGCTAAGATTGAGATGTGACATGTAAACGAGAAAATACTAACAGTGTGCTGAGAACGCGTGACATCCAAGGACCAGAAGGAACAAGATCGTTGTTGTTGTACTATTCATCTCGCCGTCCAACCTTGAACACGTATATGTGTTTTGATCGATGCCTATCTGTATAGATCAATGACGAGTCGAGCCTTGCGCTATTTATAGATAAGAAAGATAATGAAGCAGGGCAAGGACATGGATAAAATTAAATGATAGACGGATACGATACTCAAGCACTCAATTAGTGCCGATTACAGCTTGCCAAAGAAGGGGATCTAGCAATAAAGAGGTGCCGTTTCTGTCTAATTCACGTGATTCATCGGGGTCTTTTACGGTACGGACGGAGAAACAGTAAGACCCCAATTCATCAAGGGGGATGAAGAGATTATATGCCATTTTCTGCCAGCGTGTGAGACTGTGAGGGCATGGCTGCATAAACGCTACTGGGCCCACCTACCCACACACATTGTAGCAGGCCACACTGGCGGCCCGTTAAAAACGTTTGGGTAAGGAGACATTCGTTAAAAATGAGAGGCAATCACGTACAGAACACTCCGGATTTTCATAAACTTCACCAACCCACATCACATCTGGAGATGTTACAAAACGGCTTATCAGCTAACTCTGTCGAAGCTCGCTTCATGTACAGCCAAAAAACGTATCTGCTCGTCGCTGTCATCACACGAATGACCAGTTCACGAAGCAGAAGGCCAGGCAGTGGACGCTGCTGTCCTCGCCGAGCACCTTCCACGCGATGGCTTGGTCGAAAGAAACGTGCCGACCCATCCCCGACATGCACACACCTGATGGCAGATACATGTGGCCCTGAACACGACAAAAGGCAGGATAATTGGTCAATAAGTCCATGTAGTGTGTAAGTTGATGCAACTTTGAGAAATGTTCATTTAACTAACAGTACAGTTTCTGTTAGAGAAATTTTGGTCAACTACATTTTAGCCAACGCATACTTTTAGTGATTTAACTTGGCAGTTGCCGCAAAACTGTATTTACATCCCATGCAAAAAGGCTCTGCTATGTAATAAAGGGCGACGAGAAGTAGTTCACCTCTTCCACCAATTTCGAGATCTCCGCAAATAATGCTTTTCTTCCAGACTCGTCGAAGATCTTGTCCAATGTGAGGTCTTGTAAGGCGATAAGGGAAGTTTCTAACATGTCAAGACCTGCCTTGTTGGCAAACGTAAACACGGGTGTCTCCTGATAGAGTAAAGGCCATTACAGCATTGTTGTCAGAAAAATATACGGTGAGGTTAAAAACTGGAACTGTGAGAACACAAAGAATATGATATGGATAAGCTATCATCACATGTACTAGTAATAAACAGGGGTTTGTGTCAGCATGCCAAAGTCTATGGATGGGACGATACATCAAACATGCATGAGGTTATCCACCCACCATGGGTCGCTTGCAACCTCAAAGCATTAATGCTGGTGCATGGCAGATAGCTGGATTTAATGAAAAAGAAAACTCTAATATTCATCAAATTCTTCCTTAAAAGGAATTCTCAGGCTGATTGTTCAACTCTGCAATGTACAATTTTCGGCTGATTGTATTGACACAAGTACCAGTCTGCCCCCACCTTAAAATAACCAATTTTCAGTAAGATTCGCACATTTGCTGAGAAGGCGGAGCACTGAAGTAAACCATTGGCAAATATATGAGAAAGAACACTCTTAGCTTACAGAAACCGCATAAAGACGGACACCAACCAGCTACAGAACAGTTACTCCAAAACTGTTCACCATTTAAGAAGCAGGTATACATGCTGATCTAAAAACATGCAATGAACTATCAGTATGCATCCAAAGAATAAATGACAGGTGATAAAGTTTTTAGATTACATGCGTAACCATTGGTTGAGTGGTCTGTTTCTAATAGTAGCTGACCACCTAAATTAGATCTAGATCAATTGATGCACATAGAAGTAAGAGCAAGCCTTGGAGTTAGAAAGAAGTGAGAGCGGGCTTGGAGTTGGAAACTTTCTTTCCAGATTCTTCAAATACCTTAAAAGAGCAGCACAAGATAGCATCTTGATAATGCCATAGCATCTTCAACAGTGGTTCCCCAGCTCCATCTGATGGAGTAAGTAACTCTACCCCTAGATGGTAACTGTGTGGTACAAAATTCTATCAGCTTGCAAATGCCATGGAAAAATTATCAAAACGTCGGACTAAAACTGACACCGTATGAAGAAGAATTACAAGTACACTTACTGGTAGCTCTGGCAAATCCATCGAGCAAGTGTTGCTGCTTCAGGCAAGTCAGAGAGTATCCGCTGCCCAGCATTTAGACCAGATTGAGATGGAGAGATAGCGATCGACACTCTTTGAACAGCAGAAACAATGCTACGAACATACTGACGAGCCATAGCTGCAACATTGTCTTGAAGATGCAGCTCGTAGGGGAATTGGAAGGCGATTGTCAGTACAGATCGCACATTACAATCATCTGGAGATGCATCCGAGGCTTGGGCTGCAATGGAGCCTACTTCAAGACTAGATGCCAAATCTAATGTCCTACCAGAGGATACACCATCCTGCATGAGATATGATGGTTAAATTTCCTTTTAGATAATAGAAGAACTTTATTGCTCCTGGCCTCTGCATCAAGGATGCACACAGCCTGATGTTTAAAAACTTGGGCACGCAAGAAAACAAAGTACGTAAAACCGAAACCGCATGCATTGGAACAGAACTCTCAGCAACCATTGACCAATATCAAGCAACTCTCAATCAGAGCACAGGAAACAGGAATTAAAAGAAAATTAACTTCTTTTTATATTGAAAGTATCTGTGCCATATCAATTATAATCTAAGAGCAATCAAAATTGTCCTATGAGCAATTTTATAATAAAATTAAGGTTTATTGCACTAGTAGAAACAGATAAAGGCACATGAACCTGCACAACGTTAGATAGAGGCAATGATATAGGTGGAAATGCTCAACTGTTTTCATATCAAGTGGTATAACACGAAAGCCAGATGAAATCAATGGAGCATCGTCTGGAAAATCATCGATCGGTGCAAAGACTAGCTGGAAGGAGGATCCCACAGATTTCTCATCTATTCCAGTGCAGAGCTGAAATACCAAAGAAAAAATGATACACCAGGAATTCAGTACAGTATATATAGTTAGCGAAATGCCAACTCTTTGAAGTGAGCAAAGGAATAGTAACAATAACAAGCTTTAAAATCACATTAAACCAGGCTTCCTCACAAAATGACACTGAAAATGAATATTTCCAATTCTTGTAGAAAGCTTTGCACCTTTTACTTCATTTAGCAATATATAGTACAGGTAGAACCCGGCGAACATAGTGATGTACTCATGTTAGCTGTTACTTTATAGGCTAAGATTTGCTAATGCTGCATCGTCTTTTCAAACAGTGCATGGAGTGACACGTTATCCAGATTTTCACCTGAAGCATGTCGATATCCCTTGAAAGAAGAACTTCATCATGCATAAGGGGTTGCCCTTGAAGACGAACTACTTCAAGAATCTGCACATCAATTATTATTTTAAAGTTAAAGACAACACATAAAAAGGCATGTGCTACATCTAATATGACAATGGCCATATCGAGCATTAAACTAACTAGTTTTGTGCTACACTCTCCATTATAACAATGTAACATCAGTGAGAATAACGATAACAACTAGTTTACTATGAATCTAGGCCACTATTTCGATTCCATAATATAATAATACCAAATTGCTCACAAATGAAACAGCACAAGCTTTCGGGAGGAACATCAATAAATATACCTCCTCATTCTCTACTGTGTGAGCAAGTGGCATGATGGTCTGGTTTCCAGAAGATCTCATCGGCCGCAACCCAGGGAATGAACATGTGCTTGTTTTCAGCGCTGAAGCCAAATACGCATCCATGTTGTAATCAGCCCATTCAGATCTATGCTCCCTCAGAAATCGAACTAGTATCGCCGGAGGGACACTCTAGAATAACAAATAAATTTAGAACATGTGATGTAAGAATTGAACAACACAAAATTTCAGAAGATAGGCTCTCTAATATGTAAGCATGCAATGTCCTTATGAAGATCAAGATTGTCTAGAATATCACTTTTCACATAGCACTAGTTAAGGAACTATAACATCTCAAATACATAAAATCCAAATTTTGATGTGTACAGCCATAGAGACGTTCATCGAAATTTAATTCAGATCTTGTTATCAAATGTAAACAGAGTAATGTACATGTGTAAGTGCATGTTAAAGTGTTGAACCACTATGCTCATACAGAATAAGAACGATGAGTAAATTGCAACATAATATACTAAGATCACCATTACCTGCAGTAACATTGATGCCTTAGCACATATAATACCTCCAAGGGCTCCAAATGCATTGCCACCGTTGCTGATGTTCCTAATTTTCTTAGTTGAGTTGCAAGCAACGACTACATCTTCAATGCCATCTCCACCCATTATAGACCAGCCATCATCATTGAAACCGCTAATAGCATCATTAAAGCCTCTAAGACAAAATAGAAAGAATGGTGTTATGAACATGTCACCAAGATGTACATATTTATCGTTGAAAGAGTAACAATTGATCAAAATTCACCTGCTCAGCCTTTGACTAAAGGTCCGTAGGACTGCAGGTTGCCTTCCCAAGGCATACACCACCTCACCACTTGTTTCTTGAGCAATTTGTCTGATGTGCCGGAGTGCCTTGATATGTAGTGCAGTTAGTAATTTTTAGTATAAGTATAGTGCAGAGAATGAACAAAAAAATCTTAAGCATTTTCACTACATATCAAATAAAACTTCAAAGTTCATGGATAAGTGTTTTTCTACATAATAAGGATTTTGTAATCAGTATCAGTGCAGTTTCACAGGCAGAGATAGAAACAAGCAACACTTCTTAAGCACTTACTGCGGTAGTCATTTTCTGAGCAACTACCCTAGAAGACTCATAGAGCGGCCGAAGCACTTCAGGAATATTCCATGCCTAAAAGATTAAACCAAATCAAATGTTTAATGGACATCGCACAGAAAATGGCATACATTGGAACACGAATATATGGATACAAAGCAGGAGTGGACCTCAAATTCCAGGTGGTCCACTATATGCACAATCGAACCTCCACCTCCACAGGGGCGCACTAAATATCCACTTGGAAGCATTTCAGCTCTGACAAACTGCTGCGCAGAAGCTGCACTTGGACCACCCCCAGAACCACTCAAGGATCTCTCGCAGACCTTAGAGGTGGATGAATATTAGCAAGGGGTGATATCCTAACTCATGTTCAATGTAGGGTTAAATAAGTAAAATTAGTGCCCACAATCATACATACCACAAGGCTGCCATCGTCCACAATGGTTGTATACCTTAGAGTCCAGAAATCACGTGCAGGTACTAATGTTGTTGGAGCATACAACTGTATATAAAACCAATTGAAGTGTTCAGAGCTCAGAGCAGGAGCCATGTGCATCACTAGATACACTAAATGAACATTTTAACAAAATGGTTTATCACCGACCTGTGTGTAAACAAGTTCAATGGTTCCTCCATTTGCACCTGGTAACACCGTGAAGACTTCCAGGCTTCGGCAATCACGGAACCAAGAGGGGCGATCTTTCAAGATCTCTACAACCTACACCAAACAGTTCTATCAGACACAAATAATTGATTGACTTATCTAGAAATTACCAAGCCGAATTAACAGTTTGATTTCTGTAATCAGTTACTAGTAGCCAAAATATGCGTATGTTAGGTGAGGGTATTCGTCTCTGTGCCTGAGTAGACAGAGTAAACTTTCCAGAAGCCTGTGGAACAGGAGACTGTTCAAATTGAGACCTCGAGTATTCAGTTGCACTCCGATCAAACATTACTCCAACATATGAGCATGAGAAGGGCATTTTTATCTTTGTAACACAGCTTGAGTGATCGTTTATTACATCCTCAAATCAATAAACCATATCCACACATATAATAAAAAGTTTAAATCAGTTGCAGATGAGCTTATTACTAGCACACAAAGTAGTTGACCCAGATAAAAATAGAAAAATATATTTCTTGATGTGACACGAAGTTTTAAAACTAAGCACCAAAAGCAGCTAGAACACTTACTTTTGTTGGTTCTAGATTCACCAAACCACAGGCACGGGCAGCAACACCACGGCAACCATGTGAAATGGCCACAATACCAACGGAATCCGGACCAGGCTAATGTCATGAAAACAGAACGCAATTAGGAAATCATTGAACGTCTAGTTAATGTTAATCACACAGAAAAATATTCCAGAGTTGGCATGTGACCTTCATCCCACGCATCGGGACCCATTCAATAGCTGTCCCAGTAGCCTTCGAGAGGAACTCTGTCAATGTCTCCTCTGCAATTGAAAGGAGCCTGGAACCAGAAAATAAAGCCACTATCAGGAAAGGATGGTCCCAACAAGGCAAGGTCAGCAGCAAGAATTATTCCCTGGCAATCCAGAGCAATTTTCTTACCCAGAAGGGTTACTTGCATCCCTTAGAGGGTTTTGAGGAGTAGTAACATTTGATTCGCAGCTTGTATCGTTCGCAACTGAAGTCTGCATTCAATCAACAGATGTTATTACGAAAAAGTAAAGTAAACATAGAACAATGTGGTTAACTTGTAACATCCCACGGACCAATTAATGGCTATTTTAGACCAGCTGATGAGTACGTGCACTACATGGTTTTCCAATGGGAGAACATCCCCATGGACATGGCATCATAAGGACATGACGTCCTTAACATAAACCAACTTTGAAAGTAATGCGATATTAGTACACTACAGTACTCACCTACAAAGCATGGTACAAAATTGAACATTCCCTTACATGCCATGTGTATTACATTATATTATACAGAGAGAAATGTGAATGTATATTATACTAAGGACAAAGAAATGTGGATAAATTGGACTTCAGTAAGACCATGTTTGTAAACGAGACATGACATCTACGCACACCACAACAACAAAAGCTTACATTCTGCAGCTGCTGCCGCACGTGGGCGTTCTCATGAACCAGCTGGGTGACCTGTCTCTGGAGACGTTCGTTCTCCTCCATAAGAAGCTTGTTCATAGCCGACACCTTTCGGTTTACGGCCTCAAGCCGTGATGACTCCTTCCGCAGCTTATCTCGGCACCTGTAACAACCAGGCGCAATCATCCACCTTAGCACAATATGAAACCAAGACTCCAGATTTGATACAGATAAAATGCAGTAGCCGCTACTTGATCAATAAGCAATTCACATTACAGCATCTATCCACATCAAAGAAATTATCATCTTCAGAACAGCAACGTAACAGTTTGACAAGAATACAATCATAGCATGTATTTTTAGCAGACAGGCCATCACTTAGGGTATACTACAATAATAACGTCTGATTCAGAATTAGTAGATTCTAGCTAGAATTTTGCCTTATTACCTTCTGTTCTGGAACCAGACCTTGATCTGCCTCGCCTCGATGTTGGCAAGTAGAGGGCACTCGCGCAGCAGCTGCTGCCGGCGTGAGGATGTCGGCTTGGGGCAGTCGGCGTAGACCCGCTCGAGCGCCTCTATCTGCTCCGGCGTGTACCGCACGTACTTCCCTGAGTCCATCCCGCCCCCCTTATCAGAGCCACCCCGGTCGCTGCTCTCCCCTCGCATTGCCATCGCCGCAGCCATTGTTTTACCTCACCAATGCAGCAAAACTAAGACCTAACTAAATCTCCTTGTTGCACACACTTGGATTTTCAGCTCGTGGATATCCCTCCTGGACCAAAAATAGTAAAAATAAAATGTAAATGGTACTATGCCCAAAATGACGCAGGAGATGAAATGTACTGCCAAAAATACAAATGCAGGAAAGGTAACTGAACTGCAGTGTAGGCAACAAAATTGGTACTGGTACTAACGATTAGCTCCTAAAGTGGGGGGAGGAAACAGCATTTCCTAGCTCCTAAACTGGGACCAAGGCCACATTGTGAGTACAATTCCGTCCGGTGTCGCCCCAAAAGAGTAGTATGTACCAAAAATATATACTCCCCAAAGTTATAAATCATCCATTGCAGCTTGCAGGCTTGCAGCGAGCGACGAACAAGGCCCAAAGTAGCACGGCAGAAGATAAATGCGAGGCTAACCAGCGAAGGGCGGCGAAGTAGATCCCATACAGAAACAGCAAGCTGCCGGCTCTCCTCCTCACCTTTGGGCTTTGGTTCCCACCCGCCGGTCGTCGAGGAGAGGAGCGTCTCCCGGAGAGTGAGACACCTCGCTCGCTCAGAGCCGCCTTCCGCCGCCGGAGCCCCGGCCCTCCATCGGATCCGACTTCCGGCACCAGAGCAGCAGCACTCCTCCACTCCACTGGGCAGTAGCCTCTCTCTAGCTCTCAGCTGGGTCTGGTTGTGGCGTGGTAATTGAGGAGAGAGAGAGGGAAAGAGATGGGAAAAGGCGAGGAGACGACAGCTTTAAAGCCGCGACAGCGACGCGGAACAGCACCGCCGCAGTCTCCCTCCCTTCCGTCCGTCCCAGGAGAGAGAGAGAGAGGCGTGCGTTGGGTGGACCAGGTGTACGTGCGGCCTTGTCTTGCGAGGCAGGATTGAGCCCACAGGTGTACGATACACCAGGTGCACGCGCGAGCCGAAGCGTGGAGTGACGGAAACGCCCCTCCCTCTACTCTAGAGTGTGCACTTGCACGCATCGCCCACACAATCCCAGCCGAGCCGAGGCTAAATCTCAAAGAAAAAAACGAGGCTCCCCGTGGGAGGGTGAAAGCAAAGCGGCAGTAAAAAGTACTACTAGTAGAGTTGAAACCAAGAAGACCGGTGAATACTGAATCGCACGGTGGGCGTTTGCTTGCTTCCAAACGGCACCTTTTCACCAGCCACGGCACGAACGATGATGATCATCGCCTGCCAATTGCCAAAGCGCTGTCTCCTGTGTCTACCACCACCATCGACAAACTAATTTAATTACCGGAGCGTGGTACTACTGTACATGTGACGGTAAAGCTGATTAAGAGTGGTGTGACAGCAGCAGTAGTACCGTCTAAGCAAAGCCAAGATATCGCTTTCCTCTGAGCAAAGTGTGTACTGGTACAAACTTTAGTCCGCCTGCTTGCACTGGCACGATTATTAATTTACTCGCGTCGTGCGCCTAACCACAACGCTGGAGCATATACGTGAGTGATAGTACGTGGATCTGAAGCTACAGTGAATTAATTAACCGGCTAGTCTTTTTTTGACAGTGAATTAATTAACCGGCCAGTGCTACTTTTTTTTTACCGTTGTTCTTGATGAGGAAAGTGTGCATACGCGCGCGAAAAGAACGACCCCGGCCCGCCGGTCGCCAACTTCTTCCAACTCCAAGCACGTCCATGGCTCCAATAAATTACCCGGTTTACATTTGTCATCCTCGCTACTTTCCTTCTCACTAATACTCGACTCCGGGGCTGTGCCAAATTCTAAATAGGGTGGACACGGTCGTTTTTCCCTCATAGGACTAGATGCATCAGTTATGAATACATTTAAATGTATTTCAAAATATAAAAAAAATGGAAAACAATTGGGTGTACATCCGGTCATTCTATGTTTGTATACAAATTTTTGCGAAAAAAGGCATTTTTGGCTTGTGTAAAAGGATGAAAAAAAATCTCCTGATAACCCACTTTGGAGCACCAGAAATTGTGGTATTTTCAGGCGACAAAAAAATCTCTTTTTTTTCACCAAACTTGATATGCGAAAATAAAATGTTCGGACGCACACCTGATTTTTTTTTAATACTTTGAATATGGTTTTAGGTAGTGAGTGTATCTATACTTATGAGCCAAAACAGATTTCCTCTGCCACTCCAGAAATATTGACATATATGTTATTATATTCATTAGTGAAAATTAATATTTTAACCAATATAGGTTGCCTATAGGACACAAGCTTAAGCTGGCCTAGTTGTCCTCTGCTTTATGCTGCAGGTCTCAAGTTAGAATTTCTTCTTGCCATTTAATTTTTTCCAATAAACAATGGGCCTTTCCCATGGTGGCCTGAACTAAGGCCGGTGTTTCTAAACTTTGGGGCCCCAAACACTCCCGTCGGCCCGGCCTTCTTCTACTCTACTCTAGATCGAGTCACCATTGAGGCTTCTCTCCGTTGATGGATTATTACAATGTACTAGTACAACATATTCGCATGGTAGTATGCATGGATCGTGGAATGAACATGCAAGCGCATGTGATAATTAATTGCATAAACATGTGATGTGATGTATGTTGGAATTTTGGCCCAATTAATCAGCCTTTTGATTAATCCAATAAATTTCTGAAAATCCTAGAGGCCCATGTGGCCCATTCATGCATGGCAAGAGGTGGGACAAAATGTTTAATCCCATACCGCTAGTTGGGAGAGAGTTTCACCAGCTTATAAGGTGAGACTTTTTACCACTAGTATGAGGCATTGAAAAGGGAGAGAATAAGAGAGAGCCACACGCGCGCTCCTCCCCCGCCGCCCGCCTCGTCACGGCGCGGCCGAGCCGATGGCTATATTTTTGTCACGCGCCACGCATGATTGGAATACGACCGGGTGCGCGGAAGCTGAAACGTTTTGCTTAGTGGACAATTAACTCGAATCTGAGTGCTTCCTATTCAGTTCGTTTTCTGTCTCTTCGTTTCATCTCCCACGCAGCCTGTTTGACTTCTCCTCTGTGTCTATAAGAGAGAGGTCGCTCCTCTCCACAGACACACACAAGAGCCACACCTCTCATGCGCCTGCCTCCTGGTTCTCGAGCTTTGCGCCATCGATCAAGACTTCTCAATCCCGTTCTACGGCGTGCATCGCGGGACGGGACAGTAGGACTCCGGAACCCCGCCTCTCGTGATCCTGTACGGGAGAGGGGCGATAAGGTTTTTGGGGAGCGCTGCCGCGCGACTACTGACCTCTTTGTCAACACGGACGCCGACGACTTCTTCCCCAACGACGACTACTTCCCCGACGTCAACGACATCTTCGGCGACATGAACACCGACGGCGCCAACGGGTCATCCTCCAACACCCCGTATGTGCTCATCTGTGTTCTACTAGATGTCATGCTTCGTACAGTGTTTGTAGCAATCTGTGTAGAATTGCTATTTGCGTACTCTCTAGAATTGCTTTTTGTGAACTCTCTGTTAGATTGCATGACTAGTTTAAATCACGTTTTATTAGTCATGTTTCATCTACTGCTTTTAAGGATTAAATCATGTGGAAATTTCCTAATATTTTCAACAATCCAAAAACCTTATTATAGGAAATTTTCCTCCATTGGCTTTGCTGCATCACTAAAGCCTCCTCCTTTTGTGGGCGTCAATTACAAGAATTGGCGTGCAAGAGCTACTCTGTGGTTTGAAACCATGAAGTGCTTCCACGCTGCTAAAGGCAAGCCTGAAGGAGAGCTTTCTCCTGAACAGGAGAATGCTTTTCAGGAAGCCGATATCCTTCTGAGAGGGGCTATTCTCAGCATTCTTGGCGAGAAAATCATTGACCCGTATTTGTCCATCACTACGAGCAAGGGTATGTGGGATGCGCTCGAGGCCAAATTTGGTGTCTCGGACGCAGGCAGTGAATTGTATGTCATGGAGCAGTTCTATGATTACAAGATGACTGGTGAGCGCTCTGTTGTCGAGCAGGCTCATGAGATACAGTCCATTGCTAAGGAACTTGAGCAGTTCACATGCGTCTTACCGGACAAGTTCATTGCGGAGGCATCATTGCCAAGCTTCCTCCCTCGTGGAGGAATTTTGCTACTTCTCTGAAGCATAAGAGACAAGAGTTTTCAGTTATGGATCTCATTGGGTCTCTCGATGTGGAGGAGAAGGCGAGAGCAAAAGACGCACGCGCTCGAGGCCTTGAGGGAAGTTCAAGTGCTAATTTCGTTCAAAAGAAGAACTCCCAGTCCTACAAGCCCAAGAACAAGAATAAGTCTGAGAACAAAGGCAAGTTTGATAAAAAGAAAAGCCCTCACAGTCTACCAACTTCAAGAGGAAGACCGATAGGAAGAAGGGATCCTGCCATGTCTGTGGTGATCCTAATCACTGGGCTCCAAGATGCCCTAACCGATTTGAGGAGCGCGACAAGAGCGGCAAGACCGCCAATGTTGTCATTGGAGATACTGAAATGAAAGATGCTGGGTATGGTATATTTCCAACTATTTTTTCAGTGTGTCATTCTCCTGAATGGTTGATTGACACGGGTGCCAATGTACATGTTTGTGCTGATACCTCAATGTTTTCTTCTTATCAGGTCGCAGGGACTTTCTCCGTGCTGATGGGGAACGGGTCACATGCTTCTGTTCATGGTGTTGGTATGGTCGATCTGAAGTTTACTTCGGGGAAGATCGTGCGCCTGAAGAACGTTCATCATGTGCCCGCCATAAATAAGAATCTTGTTAGCGGATCTCTTCTGTGTCGAGATGGCTACAGGTTATCTTTTGAGTCCAATAAATTTGTAGTGTCTAAGTTTGGAACCTTTGTTGGTAAGGGCTATGAGTGCGGAGGCCTGTTCCGCCTATCTTTGTCAGACATTTGTAATAATGTTGTTAATCATATTTGCACAACCAGTGAATCAAATGTCTGGCATTCACGTCTTTGTCATATTAATTTTGGTTGTATGACGCGGCTAGCCAAAATGAGTTTAATCCCGAATTTCACTACTGTTAAAGGCTCTAAGTGTCAAGTATGTGTGCAAGCAAAGCAACCACGCAAGTCTCATACGACTGCGGAGGTAAGAGATTTGGCACCACTAGAGCTTATACATTCAGATCTTTGTGAGATGAATGGCTTGTTGACAAAAGGTGGAAAGAAATATTTCATGACGTTGATCGATGACTCCACTAGATATTGTTACGTGTATCTCCTTAAATCAAAAGATGAAGCTTTACATTTCTTCAAAATCTATAAAGCTGAAGCAGAAAACCAACTCGATCGAAAGATCAAGAGACTTAGGTCTGATCGTGGTGGAGAGTATTTTTCCAATGAATTTGATTTTTTTTTGTGCGCAACATGGTATAATCCATGAGAGTACGCCTCCCTACTCACCCCAATCAAACGGGGTGGCCGAAAGAAAGAACCGAACTCTGACTGATTTGGTTAACGCCATGTTAGACACTTCGGGTTTGTCCAAGGCATGGTGGGGGGAGGCAATATTGACTGCGTGTCATGTCCTAAACCGAGTTCCCACAAAGAACAAAGAGATAACTCCATTCGAGGAATGGGAGAAGAAAAGGTTAAAACTCTCTTACTTACGGACTTGGGGTTGTTTGGTGAAAGTCAATATACCAATTCCCAAGAAGCGAAAGCTTGGACCAAAAACTGTGGATTGTGTTTTTCTGGGCTATGCATTTCATAGCATTGGCTATAGATTTTTGATAGTAAAATCTGAGGTATCCGACATGCATGTTGGTACAATAATGGAGTCGAATGATGCGACTTTCTTTGAGGATATCTTTCCCATGAAGGATAAGCCTAGTTCATCAAATCAGGAGATGCCTAACACATCTAGTCAGGAATTAGCTACAATTCCTGAACCCACTATTCCGATGGAACACTTCGATAATCCTTTAGAGGATGACAATGAAATTCCTAAAAGGAGCAAGAGACAGAGGACCGCAAAATCCTTTGGTGATGATTTCATTGTGTACCTCATGGATGACACTCCTAGGACTATTTCAGAAGCTTATGCATCTCCTGATGCTGACTACTGGAAGGATGCTGTCCGCAGCGAGATGGATTCCATCTTGGCTAATGGTACCTGGGAGATCACTGATCGTCCTTATGGGTGCAAACCTGTAGGATGTAAGTGGGTGTTCAAGAAGAAGCTTAGGCCTGATGGTACTATCGAAAAGTACAAGGCACGGCTTGTGGCCAAGGGTTATACCCAAAAGGAAGGTGAAGACTTCTTTGATACTTACTCACCTGTTGCCAGACTGACCACCATTCGTGTGCTACTATCATTGGCTGCCTCACACGGTCTTCTCGTTCATCAAATGGACGTTAAGACGACTTTCCTAAATGGAGAGCTGGAAGAGGAAATTTACATGGAACAGCCAGATGGTTTTGTAGTACATGGTCAGGAAGGAAAGGTGTGCAAGTTACTGAAGTCTCTATATGGTCTCAAGCAAGCCCCTAAGCAGTGGCATGAAAAGTTTGAAAGAACGTTAACTGCCGAAGGCTTTGTTGTAAACGAAGCTGACAAATGTGTGTACTATCGCCATGGTGGGGGCGAGGGAGTTATTTTGTGTCTGTACGTCGATGACATACTGATATTTGGTACCAACCTTAACGTGATTAAGGAGGTCAAGGATTTCTTATCTCGTTGTTTTGAGATGAAGGATCTAGGAGTAGCTGATGTTATCTTAAACATCAAGCTGTTGAGAGATGACGATGGTGGGATTACACTGCTTCAATCCCACTACGTGGACAAGGTCTTGAGTCGTTTTGGGTATAGCGACTGCAAGCCTTCTCCAACACCGTATGATCCCAGTGTGTTGCTTCGAAAGAATCGACGAATTGCTAGAGATCAATTGAGATACTCGCAGATTATTGGCTCGCTTATGTATTTGGCTAGCGCCACGAGGCCTGACATCTCTTTTGCTGTAAGTAAACTGAGCCGGTTTGTTTCAAATCCGGGAGATGATCATTGGCATGCTCTTGAGAGAGTTATGCGCTATTTGAAAGGCACTGTGAGTTATGGTATTCACTATACCGGGTACCCGAGGGTACTGGAGGGTTATAGTGATTCAAATTGGATATCTGATGCTGATGAGATTAAGGCCACTAGTGGTTATGTGTTTACACTTGGTGGTGGCGCTGTTTCCTGGAAGTCTTGCAAGCAGACCATCTTAACGAGGTCAACTATGGAAGCAGAACTCACAGCACTAGACACTGCCACTGTTGAAGCAGAGTGGCTTCGTGAGCTTTTGATGGACTTACCTGTGGTTGAGAAACCAATACCCGCCATCCTAATGAACTGTGATAATCAAACTGTGATCATCAAGGTTAACAGTTCAAAGGATAATATGAAGTCATCAAGGCATGTGAAGAGGAGACTGAAATCTGTCAGAAAAATGAAGAACTCCGGAGTTATTGCGTTGGATTATATCCAAACATCTAAAAATTTGGCAGATCCCTTCACAAAGGGTCTATCACGCAATGTGATAGATAATGCATCGAAGGAGATGGGTATGAGACCCACAGTATGAGTTGTTTGCAGTGGCAACCCACTCTATGTGATCGGAGATCCCGTGAAGTAGAATTGGGAGACAAGCTGTTGATCAACTGAGAGAAGAGTATCCTTACTTTATATAATACCACTCCGTGAAGATGCAATACTCTTCTGAACTGCATGGTAGGTTGATGTATATCTTAATGTGTTCCAAGAGTCTTTTTATTTTAAAAGAGGAGATGTTGTCCTGCAGAACATCTCTTGAGGAACACACCTATATGAGCCTGACTGTCAAACATCGCAGTCTATGAGAGTTGGGTGCTCTCTAATAAACTCATGAAAGGCCCTGGAGTATGACGTATAATCTCCACCCGCGGGGAAGTCCCACGGTAGCCCAGTATCGGCCAAGACTTTGTGTGAAACTAGATTCGCAGAAAACTTGCAGTTCAAGGCATAGTCCACTGTTCAAGTTGCAAACTAGACTAATATGAAGTTCTAGGTGGAAGTTCAACTTAACAGTCTCCACTTCAGTACCGGTATATAAACAATGTTTGAGAATCTAAGGCAAACTCTATGTGCCTCTAGGATCTGGTGGGGGATTGTTGAAATTTTGGCCCAATTAACCAGCCTTTTGATTAATCCAATAAATTCCTGAAAATCCTAGAGGCCCATGTGGCCCATTCATGCATGGCAAGAGGTGGGACAAAATGTTTAGTCCCATACCGCTAGTTGGGAGAGAGTTTCACCAGCTTATAAGGTGAGACTTTTTACCACTAGTATGAGGCATTGAAAAGGGAGAGAATAAGAGAGAGCCACACGCGCGCTCCTCCTCCCCCGCCCGCCTCGCCACGCCTCGTCACGGCGCGGCCGAGCCGATGGCTATATTTTTGTCACGCGCCACGCATGATTGGAATACGACCGGGTGCGCGGAAGCTGAAACGTTTTGCTTAGTGGACAATTAACTCGAATCTGAGTGCTTCCTATTCAGTTCGTTTTCTGTCTCTTCGTTTCATCTCCCATGCAGCCTGTTTGACTTCTCCTCTGTGTCTATAAGAGAGAGGTCGCTCCTCTCCACAGACACACACAAGAGCCACACCTCTCATGCGCCTGCCTCCTGGTTCTCGAGCTTTGCGCCATCGATCAAGACTTCTCCATCCCGTTCTACGGCGTGCATCGTGGGACGGGACAGTAGGCCTCCGGAACCCCGCCTCTCGTGATCCTGTACGGGAGAGGGGCGATAAGGTTTTTGGGGAGCGCTGCCGCGCGACTACTGACCTCTTTGTCAACACGGACGCCGACAACTTCTTCCCCAACGACGACTACTTCCCCGACGTCAACGACATCTTCGGCGACATGAACACCGATGGCGCCAACGGGTCATCCTCCAACACCCCGTATGTGCTCATCTGTGTTCTACTAGATGTCATGCTTCGTACAGTGTTTGTAGCAATCTGTGTAGAATTGCTATTTGCGTACTCTCTAGAATTGCTTTTTGTGAACTCTCTGTTAGATTGCATGACTAGTTTAAATCACGTTTTATTAGTCATGTTTCATCTACTGCTTTTAAGGATTAAATCATGTGGAAATTTCCTAATATTTTCAACAATGTACCTATGCGATCTGTATCGGTAGGTATGGCTTCACGTACAAAAGATGAAACCCACCTTGAAATATCCTCCTGTCACCGGAAAAAAGATTTTGGTAAGTAAAAGAAATTCAAACAAAAATCTGGCGCGTATGTCTCAACATTCTATATGCCCACAACAAGTTTCGTAAAAAAACGACATTTTTTTGTTAACGGTATAAAAAAGACAAAAAAAATCTTGTGAAAAGTTTTTTACCATCTGAATTTGTCTTTTTTACACACGAGACAAAAAATGTTGGTTTTCCGTGAAACAACTTCGTGAGCATATGGAATGTCGAGATGTACGCACGGAACTTTCTGTCCGGATTTTTTGAAGTTTCAAAATTTTCTTAAAAGGCATTTTAAAATCCAGGAGCATATGCTCCCGGAAGCCAAAACTCCACCACCAATCTCAATCTTTATTTAATTATTAGTACTACGCTCTTCATTCGTATTTGTCTTTAAACACGTGTTCTTTAATATCGCACAACCAAAATATCATTACAAATATGCGCCCGGATACACTCCTGGGCAACACCACGCTAGAAGTTTCGCAAGCCCTAACTAGATAATTAGCAGCAACATTATCCACAATATACATGAATGAAAGAACATGATGCAATGTGATAGCCAAGCACTTTGTATACTCCGTAGTAGCACCTAGGAGAGAACAATCAGGACCAAAATTGATCACCATCTCGACAACAAACGATCATTCGGAATCAAAGACTAGGTGTTGGAAATCTTCATGGATAGCACAGGGCATGCCGAAGGGCCAAAAGCTTTGGCAAGCTCAGGTGGCACCCCGTCAAGATGCTCGTCACAAGCAACTAAGCATGATCATGTGCGATCCCTAATGACAATACCAATACTCTTGCATGCATGTTGTTTGATGCCGAGAGGACTATTGCATCCAAGTTCACCATCACCGTACCAACTGGTGGCGGAGACCATTTGAAGGTTGACGTAGTCACACCCGTGGCTAATAGCGGGTTTGAAGAGATACTGAATGATCATAGCAATATAAATATTCTCCTTACTAGCGATGGACATAGGATGCCTAAGGGCTTTGCCATAAACATTATAGCTTTGAGCTCCGAACACCGCTCCAGAAAAGTCCAACACCACACACAAGAGAAGTGAAATATGCGCAGTGTAACTAGGCCAGGAATTCAAGCTTCACTTGTGAAAAGTGCTGAAAAGAAGGTTGTGTTTTGTTGTCTCCTCTTGTCTGCAGAAGACACAACCTCTAGCCTCCGGTCCCCCGCGATGGAGTTGAACACCGCAAGGCAAACTGTCGTGAGCGAAGCGCCATAATGTAATCTTCATTTGGCTCGACACTTTAGACGCCCACAATTTCTTCCAAGATTTCGCATCGCTTAGCAGATTAGAAGATGAGCTGGAGCCGGACTGACTTAGGTCCTCCGGGACATGACCAATACGGGAAATTGGATGCCGAGAGAACAGATTAAAACCCAAAGCGGGTATGCGGCCATGAGATAAATTCCTCGCGTCTCCATATCTACTGATAGGAAAAGGTAGAATATTTCGAGTTGTATCCTCATCAAATAAGGAATGGATAATATTTACGTCCCAATTCCTAGAGACGTTCGATCAAAGGATGCACAAGTGAGGAGGAAGACTGGGCATCCCCGTGATCACATCATGCTATATCCGGCCAGAAGATGATGGATACCGTAATACCAAGAGGGTCCAGAGAGTATCTCTCCATCATCGCATGACTAAATCCTAATCTGGAACTATCAAGTCCTAGACATACCTTTTCTAAGTAACCGAAGACCGTCGTTAAGATCATCCTGTTACGGGTAACGTTTGACAACCCCCAAAGTTTCGTACTTGATATTCTCATCATCTACATGTTAACACTTGTATGATTATGCTAATAACATTGTGAGGATGTTCCCCAAATCCCACGCGTGTTGCTTGTCATCACATTTGTTTTGCATCTCTGCAAATTGTTACAAAAGTTGGACATACAAATTCATTTGACTTTGCGGATGATGTTGGTACAAACTGTTTGAAGAATATAAATTTAGTTTTGAAATAATTTTGCATAGAGGGAAAGTGTCAAAACGGATGTAAAATGACAAAACAGATGAAATAGTTGTTTCAAGTTGAATTTATATGTGCTCAAATATTTATTTCAGTTTATATGTGTCGAGTAGAGGGAAAATGACAAAAAAGATGGAATAGGCAAATTGGGTATGGACAAAAAGAGGAACAAACACCGTCGGGTAACATGGTAAAGTATCCATCGTCATTCTTCCTCAAATGGATAAGATTTGAGAAAGTATATATGGACCACATCTGATACACTAGGATGGAGACGGCTCGTGTATTATTGAGCTAGCGCGATGTCACGTCGAGATTTGAGTATTACTGTGTGGAATATGACTTTTGAAAGACCTTGGTCGCAACGTACGTACGCATCCTGTAACAGAGCGTCAGCTAGCTAGCATGGCCACTTGACACGAGGTTATCGCTGCATTTATCAGCGTGCTTGACCTGGCGTGGATCTGGCAGTCGCGTTTCCTGCCATAAATAAATCTGGCGGCTACATACATGCCCTCGTCCAGAGGGAAAGAGAGAGGAAGCCAGCTCCTACTACGTAGTACTAGTATTTTGTTTCCTGACTTCTTTCGCTGACAGGTGGGTCACATGTTTGCAGGACCCAACAGCAGGCAGGGGCGGCTACGTTTCTCCGACCGCACTAAAGTCCTACTGGCTGTTTGGGAAGTGTCCATGTGAGCGGGCGACTACTCGTGATGCTCGTCGCGGCGTCTGGACTCTGGAGTGTGGATAGTGAGACTTGTCAACTCTACAATGAACAAGTAACAAAATCATTTATCTCTAACTTGCTCCGTTGCTAAATTGGCATGGAAAACTACTTCAAAGTGGATCTGGAGACTGGCCAAGCGCCTCTCGCTACATGATCAGTCACGTCTCGCTGACGGCTATGACTTGTTTTCTTCTACGGAGTACTTTATTTATCTCACGTTCCATGTCTCCCGCGTCACTACTTTTCTCTACCCCAAGTCATAGCCGTCAGCGAGACGTGACTGATCATGTAGCGAGAGGCGCTTGGCCAGTGCCTTCAACCTCATCGACGGAGGCGTCGCCGCAAACAACCCGGTGAGGCATACTTTCTGTCTCCATCACTCTCTCTAGTAAGCCACAAGTGCACAACGGTAATTGCTTTTAGTGACGTACGTTCTTGTGACACATGCGTGTAGACGATGCTGGCCATGACGGACGTCAGCAAGCAGATCCTGCTGGGCAACCAGGACTTCTTCCCGATCAAGCCGGCGGACTACGGCAAGTTCATGGTGCTGTCGCTGGGCACGGGCTCGGCCAAAGTGGAGGAGAAGTTCGACGCCGCCGCGTGCAGCAAGTGGGGCATCCTCGGGTGGCTCTACAACCAGGGCGCCACGCCGCTCATCGACAGCTTCAGCCAGGCCAGCGCCGACCTCGTCGACATCCAGGCGTCCGTGCTCTTCCAGGCGCTGCGCTGCGAGAAGCGGTACCTCCGCATCCAGGACGACGAGCTCAAGGGCGACACCTCCTCCGTCGACGTGTCCACCACACAGAACCTCAACAGCCTCGTCGACGTCGGCAAGGCGCTGCTGAAGAGGACCGTGTGCAGGGTGGACGTCGAGACCGGCAGGAGCGTGCCTGACAACAATAGAGGCACCAATGAGGAGGAACTCATCCAGTTCGCCCGCATGCTATCACAGGAGCGCAAGGCTAGGTTACAGAAGAAAGGCGTAAGCGTCACACAGTAAAACGACATGCTCATCTGCATGTCAAATACTCAACTTTCTGTTGTAGTCACGAGCCCAAACATGCGTCTTCTTCACTCCTTCCTATGGCCGCCATCACATTGTATCTCACTTCATTCCCTCACATATACCATGTTCCATTGTTTCATGTGGGTTCAATGTGTTCTCATAAATTTCAATGCAGTTTTGTTGTGTTTCTCGCCACTAGTAAACAAGCATGTGCAAGGCACTACCATAAATTAATTATGGCAATAGTTGTCCATACTCCATACACATGGTGGATAAATCAATCCACATCCGGTTAATTAGGGATAATACCAGAATGTGCTCTTATCTACAAGAGTGCAAATGATTGCTACACCTTGTAAATTAATATTAGTAAATCAGGGCATAGTGGTACATAACATGGATACACAGATATCAAAATATGTATCTACCATATAGTTTTGCTACAACCAACCTTTGTCAACCTTGGCCATTAGAAACGTCAAGAGAGGAGAGCTCTCTTTCGAGAAATAGGCCACACAAAGGTTGTCATCAACATGTTCAACAAACACCAGTTTAATATTATCGCTCCTAAATACCATCACATTATGAAAAGTAAAATATGATTATAACCAAACGATTCAACAAGCATCACATTCTCGATAGACAAGTCTTTCGTTATTCGCAATAATTATAATATCATTTATAAGCATAACCATTGCGGGGACCAACATATTTAACTTACGCGTGCCCTTATATAGCACATAGGATGGGTTACATTTTCCATAGAACCTGTGGTTGGGAATCCTCAAGTGGCATTCCCATCCACAATATCCTTCTTGACATTCCCAACCTCCTTGTTCCTTCGCTAATTTTGCCTTCTTGGGAGGATTGGCATTCTTCTTGTTGTTTATTGGTTTATACCCAAGTCCTTATTTTGGAGCTCTCATCTTTTGTTGAGCAAAAAACTCATTAACACTCTTCTCACTTTGAGTGGATCCGAGACGCTCCTTCTAAAGTTACTCCTTCAACTTCTTATTCTCCTCAATGAGGAGTGCTTGATCACCCAAAGAGTTAGTTTCTTAAGCAATAGTATGAACAACAATTAGAGCAACTGAGGAGCCAAGATACTTCTCATGAGTGTTTTGAAGCTAGTCATATTTCTCAGGAAGCTTGATGAGATCGCCCTTGATAAGCTCTGTTAGCATTCTCATGGTGCTCAAAGTCTTTAGTGAGAGAAGCATGAGAAACTTCAACCTTCTTCTTAGAGGCATCAATCTCTTGGAACAACTCCATTGTGCTATCAATAGTATCTAAATATTTAACTTATCAAGTTTATAAGTTTACATTTGCTGCGAGAGAGTTAAAGAATTGTGCTTCTCGATCATCGTTGAACTCTTGTTTGAGGAGACTAAATCTCCATCCCCCATCTTCAATATGCATTTCCAAGTTCTCAATAGTATCATCGATCGAGGTAATGAAGTGCATCAAGCATTCGAATTGAGCTCAAGATTCACCACGAAGAGAGCACCTAATTCTAGGCAACTTAACCATTAAGGCATTCTGATACTCATCATGATCAACTACGTCCTTACAAATATAGGTGGACAAGCCGAGAAGATAGGAGGGTAGAGGCAGCGATCACCTTAGCTCCCCTTGCCATGATGCATTTGCTGGAAGTGTTCTTGGATGTGGTCTTGGAGTCCTTGGTGTAGTCGTACTTGAAGAGTGACACCGGTTCGGGACGTGCCAAGCCGACCACTCCAACTACTGTATCTTTCGCCTCCACTTCCTCATCATACAAGTACTCGATACCTTTAAATTGTTGTTGATGGGGCTGGGCAACTTCTTCCTTCTTGAATCCTGGTCATAGTTGGGATTGTCTTCTCTCGTTTCATAGAGGTACTTTTTTAGAGAAGTGTCATGGTTTATTACAATTGTAGCAATTTCTTCTTATGCCATTTTTGATCCTTTCTTCTTATGTCCTTGGAGAAGAGGTTCCATCTTTCCTTGTAAATGATCATCCATACTTCTGGGAAAACAAAGCAAGATCCACATCTAGCTCACTTGCTGATGTCATCTCTTCTTGATGGTCATCTCCTTCTTCATCTTCTTCATGCTCACAAACTTTCTTATACTTCCATGCAAGAATGGAGGTCTTCATTGCACATACCATATTTCTTGTTTGATTCTCATTTGTGATGAAATAGGATACTAGGTCCTCAGGAGATATCTCATTACGACAATCCATGAATTGCATGTTGAGTGCCAATTGGTTATTACCGGGAGAGAGAATCTCAATAATCTCGCATTTCATGAATTCATCATTCACGTCAAAGCCATATTGTACTTGTCACATCCAAAGCCTTGAATACTCACTCGAAGCGCATCAAGTCATGAGTAGACACTTATAAGCACTCTCCATCATAGACCATGACCATTCCCATTTCTCTCTCAACATGGTCATAGTTTGATCTTCGAATGATGGAGATTATTCTTAAAGAACAATTATTCTATCCCATAGTTCCAGGGTCGTCTCTATGTTTTACGAGGCCCTAGGCGAAGTTGACGACATGGGCTCCTATGGCTAAAATATCAATGTTGACATTTAAATATATACTCTTACATAGTTGATCTCAAACGATTTCCCGGTAGCTTCAATTTAGAGAAACTTTTTTCAGGTGAGGGTACAATGGGTACAGTCAAGAGGATTCGGTAGACAACTGATACATTTGGATAGCAATCTAGGACTGTCACAAATTGAAAAATCTCAGGCACTGACATGAAATCATCCGACAATGGAGCAAGGGAAGGTGTCCCTGTTAATCTAAAAAAACATGAAATCATCCGACAAAGTTATATGCAACATGGAGTCAAATCCTAATAGAAGTTAGTCAAATCCTCAGAATTAGAAATGTAGTCTGTAGATTACATCATGTATATATGTATATGTACCAGTAGGAAGGGCCGCAGCCCGCAGGGGCAGGGACATGGACAAGCAGTGAGCGATGGCCGGCGGGCGCGGGCAGGGCGGCAGCCGGCGGGTGCAGGCAGGAGATCGATCTGGTGAAGACGTGTACTCTCGATTAGACGAACAGACACCGTCGAGGGTCTAGCAAGGGGAACAGACCAAGAGGCACGCAGCATGCTGGAATCTGGAGATCGATCGGTACTCGGTATTCAGTTCTTTCCTTGCGTTTTTTCCTCTCCCTGGCTGCTTTATGGCCTTTTAATTTTTTGTTTCAGCCCAAAAGAAAATAGCTACACAAGGTATAAAAGACACAATCATGGGCCCCACCCAGGCATGGGCCCTTGTGAAAGTGCATGGTTGCCCCCATGTGTGGTTTTGGTAATTAATGACAATCTCTATGGACTAATATTTGCATTGAGCTATATTTGTAGGTGTGTCCATTTGCGTTGCTTGATCTCCATATGTTGGAATCAAGGCTAAGGTAAGAAAAAGAAGAAGAGTTTGTGTTGATCAAGGCTAAGTGCGGGTTGATCAACACTCATGTCCAAGTGAAGATATGCCGAAGAGTGCTTTCTCCATCTTGGTGTATGGGGGAGCATCAAGTGAATCTTCACCAAGCAAAGCGCAATGAAGAAAGGTGGTGTGTCTTGAGGAGTTGAAGATCGTCTTCATCGACCTCAAGTGGTTTATGCGCAAGGCAAAGGTATGATCTTGATAGGGTTTCTATTTTACTGGTCTCATATTGTTTAGTGAGAGACCGGATTATAGGATAGATAACCGTACTATCAAGAGGGGCTCTCGACCGAATATCGTGATCGTATCGCCGTAGAGAGCACAAACCTTT
The DNA here is from genome assembly GCA_012064385.1 of Puccinellia tenuiflora. Lineage (NCBI taxonomy): Eukaryota > Viridiplantae > Streptophyta > Magnoliopsida > Poales > Poaceae > Puccinellia > Puccinellia tenuiflora. The sequence continues at coordinate 3,587,753 of QRDG01000473.1, read as the reverse complement.
GCATCCATGCAATCATCTTTATTGGTTCTTATTTGGATCTTATCATGGTGTGGTCTTGGTGCTTGTCGTGCTCGTCATGACAAGGCCAAGGTCACCGAAAACGGTTTTCATATGCGTCTTCTATTGCGGTTTCGGTATTGGTGATTTTGCCGGTTCATTCGTGCAGAAGGTTTATCTCTTCCATTTCTTTGCAAATTCTCCATTACTTGTTTGCTATTTCCAAGGGTAGCATTTGTCGTCCTCTTTCCAACAAAATTGGTTTCACTTCATTCGGACTTCATTTGCAAAAGATATAGCATTTCCGGTTTGCGAGAGAAGGTTTTACCTTTCCACATTTGGTTTAATTCTCCCTTGTTGGACTATGATGTTTCTCTGTATATTCTTGTAGAGCTTTTCGTTGCGATTCCAACGAGCCCAAGAACATCGAAAACGGAGTTCGGATGATCAAAATATGTTTGTTTTCGTGTTGGATATTTTTCTACAGTTTGGCCAGCCCAGGCCGGGCTCAGGCTGGGCCAAGGCCGGCCGCTTCGGTTTCCTGCCCAGCCAGGCCGGCCCCAGGCCGGCCCTAGACCGGGCTGTCGGGGCTGGGAGCTTTTCTGCCCCCAACGGCCACATTTTGAGGCCCCATATAAAAGGGGCTTCTACCCCATTGTTTCAACTAGTTTTTCCCCCTCTCTCTCCTCCATTGTTGCAAAACTTGAGAGCTTGATTCCTCCTAATCCCTCCGATGATTCTTGCCCAAATTTAGGGAAACAAGAGAGGAGATCTAGATCCACTACTCCACCAAACAAAATCTCCTCTAAGTGAGGGGAACTCGTTGGATCTAGATTTTGGAGTTCTTGGTGTTTCTCCTTTGTTCTTCCTCCTAAATCCCTCCATAGCATTAGTTGCTTTGGTTGGATTTTGGGGAGAAGGATTTGACCACTTGGTGTGGTCTTGACTTTTGCATTTGTTGCATCGGGTTGTGCTCCCCACGGTGATTCATGGAATTGAAGGTTGGGAGCTTGTTATTCTTGGGTCATTGGACCCTAGACGGTGGTGCCGTGAAGACTTCGACTTGTGAAGCTTCGGCAAGTTTTGGGAGCCCCCAATTGAGTTGTGGGTGTGTGCCCCAAAAGTTGTAAGGGCTCCGGAATCCGCCCCGAAGGATTCCGATATTGGAAGGTGAACCAAACCTTTGGGTGCGGTTCATCGGAGAATAGAGTGAGCCCTTTGTGGCATCTTGAGTAGGCCTTTTGTGGCGACCTCACACCCCTCCAACGAGACGTACTCCCTTAACAAGGAGGAACTCGGGAATACATCCTCGTCTCTGCGTGCCTCGGTTATCTCTATACCGCGGCTTCTACAAGATGCTGCAGAAACGCCGCGGCGCGCTCTCCGTCGACCAGAACCTCTACGGCGATGGCTCCACCAGGTGGATGGTCGACATGCTTGCCAACTCCGAAAACTTCAGCTGGTTGTTCCCTGTTGCGCTCAACAAGCTCAGTGAGGTCAACGTCCTAACCGGAACACAGGGAGAGATTCGCAAGGTTTGCAACAAGTTCAAATGATCGTTCGTTCAAGGATACGAGTTTGTGCAAAGAATATTGCATTTCGCGTCAAGTTCTGGATTAGGTCATTTATTACTAGTATTGGCCCATTATTCGATTCATCATTTGGATTTGTTATATTATCAATAAAGACTCTTTTATTAAGTTTGTCACCTCGATTTGGATTTGTTATAACGTGTGTGATACGATTGCACATATGCAACTTTTGTATGATTGAGACAAGTAAGAATTAGACATGTCTTGAAATGCTACGGGTTTCTGGTGATTTTGTTGTCGCTTATGATTTTTGTCATGTCATAAACGATGCTTTTATTTAAACTCAGAAGATCGCATAAGGTGATACACGAGAATTCTCTAACAACATCTTCATATTTGTGCCAAAAATAAAAAATAATAAAGATAGCTCTTGGTTCGAACAATTTGTAGATCTTTGCAAAAATGATATTCCTAACTTTTTAAAATATTGAAAAAATAATAGGGACACAGATCTTGGCAGTACCAATGCAATTCTTCATCGAAATATACGACATTTTGTTATGTCTAAAAAAAATGAGAAAGTAAGTTTTTAATGTCTAGATTTATAATTATGCTTCGGAGCTTGTTCGAGGGGTAATGTGAGTTTTGACACAAGTTTGACATAGGTTGTAAGACTCTTGGCCGAACCACGAAATGGGCTACCATTGATATTGAGACTATCGGCGATGGAGTCAAAACCTGCTCTCCTTTCTTGCGGAATATTGGGTTTGTGCCACTAGTCCTCACCATAATAGGGTATGTGCCACTATAAATATTAGAATTGGGTGGTGCCACTAAATTTTGTCACGTCGTTGCTTCTACATCACTGGACGCATTTGACGTTGTTTTCTGTTTGGTCAGGCAAGACCTATATGTTTGCCCCCAACAACCTCTCGTCGGAAAACAACATCGTGTTCCGGGACGATCGATGGAACGCACTCAAGCTTGACAAGAACTTCTACAAGACGTTGCAGAAACGCCGCGACATGCTCTTAGTCGACCAGAAACTCTACGATGATGGCTCCACCAAATAGATGGTCGATATGCTCGCCAACACCAAGAACTTCAGCTGGTTGTTCCTTGTGGCGCTCGTCAAGCTCAATGAGTTCAATGTCTTAACCAACACACAGAGAGAGATTCACGGAGTTTGCAACAAATTCGACTGATCATTCATTCAAGGCTGTGAGTTTGTGCAAAGAATATTACATTTCGCGTCGATTTCTGGAATTGGTCATTTTTTTGCTATTATCGACCCATTATTCGATTCATACCATTTGCATTTTTTTATATTATCAATAAAGACACTTTTATTAAGTGTGTCACCTCCATTTGGATATGTTATAACATGACACATTGCACGTATACAACTTCTCTATGATTGAGACAAGTAAGAATTAGTCATGTCATACATTGGTACGGGCAGTGGCGGATCCAGGAAAAATTGAAGTGTGGGCACACTCAAAAAAAATCCAACACCGACAAAAAATTGACAAAATTTCTGTCATGGAGTCCAACCTTGACTGAATTGCTTTCTAAAACTAAAAGCATACGTACACAAGCACTTGATTTGGTCAATAGCCATTATCACCTGTACCAATAATTATCCTAGACGCACTACTGGTTTTCATGTACTAGTGCTTTCTTATGCGTGACTAGCGAGGGTTAACTCTGGTGCTTTTTATGCGTGACTAGAGCATCTTACCCAAGATTGAAAGAGTAGTGATAGCGAGTAATGTACTAGTCTGGAAGAGTCATTGTTAGCATTTCTCCTTTTTCCTCATTCACACCGGATGATATTGCATTGTACATGTTAACCGGCCGTGCCAATATGCCATCATGGGTATCAGTTAACAATTGGGTACCTTCTTAGAAAGCAACCAGGAGCAAAAGCAAGAAGGTGGGATCCGACATTCTTGTCGCAAACTAGATCGCGGACACCGGGAGTAGGAGTAACCCCTTTCTAGATTATGAAAAGGGATGCTAACAGGCTCTTGATCTCTCTCTATCACGATAAACACAACAAGATTTACCCCGGTTCAGGCCACCCGAAGGTGTAAAATGCTACGTCATGCCTTTTTTCTATTAATGGTGGATGGATGATGTTAAAGAGTGGTTCCCGGGAAACCTTTCTTCTTGCTCAAGCTAGCCTACCCAAGGAAGATGAAGAGCAGACCCAGATCGGGAATGATCACCACTCTCCTCCTCTCTCTAGCCTAGCCAAAATAGAGTCCATCCTTTTGTTTTGTTGCCTTGATCCTCCTTGTATAGGTTAAGGGGATACCATGGCCTGCTCGCGCCTGCCGCGAGGGAATTTACCTGGTTACACTAAATGTGGATTTGTTTCCACTCACATGGTTTGGCTCCATCCCCTTGGGGCAAGGCCAAACACGGCAGCTTTAGCACCAAGAGGATCGACAACGGGCAGGTGATTATGCCAGGGAGGTACATCAGGTGGGTCCCGCTCCAAAAACGTTGGCATGACCAGGTCCGCTCCAACTTGGCTCGGATGTCTTGGCTGAGCCACTTTACTTGCGAACCGTAGGAGGGTAAAATGGTGTGCTCAGTGCATTGCTCCGCTGGACTGCATTCGGGTGTTCCCGGGACCTGAACAAAAGTTCCCCCAAAACACTACACTCGAGGGGTTCAGACAGTTTCGTGCGTCCCACCGTCGCTGGGGCATTTCTGCACTTCCCTTTGGGGAAGTGCAGGCTTGAGTATCCATCTTCGTCTTGGCGGGGGTCTGTGTGGCCCACACTTTTATGCGATATCATGGGGACCGTGCATCTACAGAATGGGTTCTACAGAGGCAAGTGTGGGGCTAACGAAACAGAGGCGATCGTGCAGGGCATCGTCAAGGCCCGCATCTCGCATGACGGCCCCATTGTTGCCACGGTGCGATTGCAGTTCCATTAGTGCGGTGTTAATGTATGTACTCTAGTCTAGTTTAGCCATACATTCCACCATGATGAGTTTTTATTTGATTGATTGATTCACCATATCTTTATAGGGCTGCGATGATGGACTTCTGATCGACGGTCCCGAGACGGAGAAGATGATACCGCCAAACCTAAGCGTGACTGACTACTCATCGCGGATGTCAAGACAGAACTCGAGAAGCGGTGTGCAGGCGTCGTGTCCTGCTCTGACATCAAGATCCTCACCGCCAGAGACGTCGTCCGTCCGGCCCGTGGGAATGCCTATGCGGTGCACACCGACCGGAGGGACGGGAAACAATCCAAGGCCGACGATGTAAAGCTGACTAGGCCGTAGAGCATGGTCTCACAGGCCACCGCTTTCTTGGACAAGCTCGGGCTCAGCCAGATGGACATGGTCCTGCTGCTAAGCACACACCCGTGGGCGTGACACATTGCATCGTGATCAAAAGCGCCCGCCTGTACAACTATGGCGGCAAGACCGGCGCCATGGACTCGAGCTTGGTTCCGTACTACACGTTCATGTACAAGACCTACGTGTGCCCCAACAACCCTTCGTCGGACACAACATCGTGTTCCTCGACGACCAATAGAGCGCATTCAAGGTGGACAAGAACTTCTAAAGATGCTGCAGAAATGCCGCGGCGTGCTGTCCGTCGACCAGAACCTCTACAGCGATGGATCCACCAGGTGGATGGTCGACATGCTCGCCAACACCAAAAACTTCAGCTGGCTGTTCCCAACGGCACTCGTTAAGATCAGCGAGGTCGACGTCCTAACCGGCACACAGGGAAAGATTCGCAGGGTCTGCAACAAGTTCAACCGATCCTTCATTCAAGGATGCGAGCGAGTGCAAAGCATATTACATTTCACGTCAATTTCTTGATTTGGTCATTGATCTAGTGCTAGTGTTGAGTTTTGACCCGTGTTCAGTTTATTCGATTTGGATTTGTTCTTTATTCTATAAATGATGTTTTATTTAAATTTAACACGTCGATTTGGATTGGTTATAATGTGGTATGTTGTATGATGAAAAACATTAAGAACTAGACGTGTCATGCATTTTTACAAGTGGTTTCTGGTGATTGGTTGTTTCTTATGATATTCTTTCATGTTGAATTCATTATTGATAAATGACGCCTTTATTTAAACTCAGAACATCAGACCAAGGTTATATCTGTGTGTTGAGAATTCTGAGACGACTTCTGCGTATCCATGCGAAAATAAAGATTGCTCTGGGTTCGAACACTTTGTGGATCGATTTTTGCAAAAAAAAAAAAGTTAGTTTCATTAAAATATTGAGAAAATATCATGAGCATAGATCTTGAGCGGTACCCATGCAAATTTTCATAAAAAATACCACCATTTTGCTACGTTTTGCCGTACCCATACAGTGATGACCTAAACAATAATTCCTCAAGCCGAGAGAAGTATCGACAACTTCTACTTCTTATAAAAAAATATCCAAGTTTCTCCGAATTTTCAGATGCATGAAATGCAATTATTCTCAATGAATGTTCCTACACTATTTCTTTTACACTTGCTGTTACATCATGTAAAAAAAAAGATCCACCTCTGATAGTACTAATAAAGCACTAACAAGCTGTCCGTGCGACTCAATCGTATATTAGTCGTTAGTGCAAACCCACTAATGCAGAACCAATCTTGTTCCTTCACGACCAATGCAGAACCAATCCTGGGGCGCATATGTACGATATGGATCCCATATTTTCACGCTTAATTTATAATTCACATATAAGAAAATAATAATTGAATTAAGAGCACCATCTGTCTACTAGCTAAGAGTCGGTCCGCCGTGTTCGCACAATGCATGGTCTCCTCCAGAGCTGGAGCTGCAAGACCACACAATAACTCTAAACAAACCGTCAGACAAATGAAATCCCTCTGAATTAATTAAAACTTTGTTCCTGACATTGTTTGTGAACTTGAGAGAGAGAGAGAGACAGGTATTGGTTCAGAAAAGACCTTGACTTGTAGCGTTGGATCGAAAATCAGAAAAAAAGACCAATTAATGAATTAATTATCGTGAAGTACAGCTACATCCTTGGACCGCTGTTTAGTTAACAAGAGAACGATTCAGACCGTGTCCCCGTATACGTGCTCTCCATGATGAAACACAAACAATTCCACAAGCTAGCAGCTGGCTAGCGTGAGTGCGCGACCATGCATACGCATGTCATCGTCTCCTAATTAACAACCTATAAGTAGGATAGGCACACACCATTTGTTTCTCACCTCCATTAGCTCAGCCATTCCAAAATCTCAATCGATCACCAGCAAGGTTGAGACCAATGGCGGGCAGTGCGAGAGCAACGTTTCTAGTGGTGGCGTTCGCCGTGCTGGGGCTGGCCACCGCGCAGCTACAGAATGGGTTCTACAGGGGCAAGTGTGGCGCCAACGACGTGGAGGCGATCGTGCAGGGCATCGTCAAGGCCCGCTTCTCCCGTGACGCCCCCCATTGTCGCCCACCTGCTGCGCTTGATGTTCCATGACTGCGGCGTTAATGTATGTTCTCTAGTCTGGTGTAGCCATACATTCCTCCATGATGAGTTTTTATTAGATTGATTGATCCACCTTTCTTTATAGGGCTGCGATGGTGGACTTCTGATCGACGGTCCCGGGACGGAGAAGACGGCACCGCCGAACCTAAGCGTGAAGGGCTACGACCTCATCGCAGACGTCAAGACCGAACTCGAGAAGCGGTGCCCGGGCGTTGTGTCCTGCTCCGACATCGAGATCCTCGCCACTAGAGACGCTGTCCGTCTGGCCGGTGGGAATGCCTACGCGGTGCGCACCGGCCGGAGGGACGGGCGGCAGTCCAAGGCTGACGACGTAAAGCTGCCGGGGCCAGAGAGCACGGTCTCACAGGCCACCACTTTCTTCGGCAAGCTCGGGCTCAGCCAGATGGACATGGTCCTGCTGCTAGGCGCGCACACCGTGGGCGTGACACACTGCAGTGTGATAAAAAACGCCCGCCTATACAACTATGGGGGCAAGACCGGCGCCACAGACCCGAGCTTGGACCCGTACTACGCGTTCATCTACAAGACCTACGTGTGCCCCAACAACCCGTCGTCGGATGACAACATCGTGTTCCTCGACGACCAATGGAGCGCACTCAAGGTGGACAAGAGCTTCTACAAGATGCTGCAGAAACGCCGCGGCGTGCTCTCCGTCGACCAGAACCTCTACGGCGATGGCTCCACCAGGTGGATGGTCGACATGCTTGCCAACTCCGAAAACTTCAGCTGGTTGTTCCCTATGGCGCTCAACAAGCTTAGTGAGGTCAACGTCCTAACCGGAACACAGGGAGAGATTCGCAAGGTTTGCAACAAGTTCAACTGATCCTTCGTTCAAGGATACGAGTTTGTGCAAAGAATATTGCATTTCGCGTCAAGTTCTGGATTTGGTCATTTATTACTAGTATTGGCCCATTATTCGATTCATACCATTTGGTTATGTTATATTATGAATAAAGACGCTTTTATCAAGTTTGTCACCCCGATTTGGATTTGTTATAACGTGTGAAACGATTGGACGTATGCAACTTCTCTATGATTGTGACAAGAATTATACATGTCTGGAAATGCTACGGGTTTCTGGTGATTTTGTTGTCGCTTATGATTTTTTTCATGTCATAAACGATGCTTTTATTTAAACTCAGAAGATCGCATAAGGTGATACACGAGAATTCTCTAACAACATCTTCATATTTGTGCTAAAAATAAAAAATAATAAAGATAGCTCTTGGTTCGAACAATTTGTAGATCTTTGCAAAATGATATTCCTAACTTTTTAAAATATTGAAAAATAATAGGGACACGATCTTGGCAGTACCAATGCAATTCTTCATCGAAATATACGACATTTTGCTATGTCTAAAAAAATGAGAGAAAGTAAGTTTTTAATGTCTAGATTTATAATTATGCTTCGGAGCTTGTTCGAGGGGTAATGTGAGTTTTGACACAAGTTTGACATAGGTTGTAAGACTCTTGGCCGAACCACGAAATGGGCTACCGTTGATATTGAGACTATCGGCGATGGAGTCAAAACCTGCTCTCCTTTCTTGCGGAATATTGGGTTTGTGCCACTAGTCCTCACCATAATAGGGTATGTGCCACTATAAATATTAGAATTGGGTGGTGCCACTAAATTTGTCACGTCGTTGCTTCTACATCACTGGACGCATTTGACGTTGTTTTCTGTTT